>JANHGB010025997.1:0-22140 GCA_026283785.1 Coracopsis vasa
TTAAAGATCATCTAGTTCCAACCCCCCTGCCATGGGCAGGGACACCTTCCACTAGACCAGGTTGCTCAAAGCCCCATCCAGCCTGGCCTTGTACACTTCCAAGAAAGGGGCATCCACAACTCTGGCAACCTCTTCCAGTGTCTCACCACCCTCACAGTAAAAAATTTTTTCCCAGTATCTTATCTAAAGCTCCCCTCAGTCATCTTAAAGCCATTACCCTTTGTCCTGTCACTACACGCCCTTGTAGAAAGTCCCTCTCCAGCTTTCTTGTAGGCCCCCTTTTTAGGTACTGGAAGGCTGCTGGAACGTCTTCCTGAAGCCTTCTCTTCTCCGAGCTCAACAAGCCAAACTTTGACAGCCTATCTTTATAGGAGAGGTGTTCCAGCCTTTTGATCATTTCTGTGGCCTCCTCTGGACTCTCTCAAGCAGGTTCATGTCCCTCTTGTGTTTGGGGCCCCAGAGATGAATGCAGTACTCCAGGTGGGGCCTCATGAGAGAGAGCAGAGGGGGAGAATCACCTTCCTTGACCTGCTGGTCACGCTCCTTTTGAAGCAGCCCAGGACACGGTTGGCTTTCTGGGCTGTGAGCGCACACTGCCGGCTCATGTGGAGCTTTTCTTCAGTCAAGATCCCCAAGCCCTTCTCCTCAGGGCTGCTCTCAATCCATTCACCACCCAGCCTGTATTTGTGCTCAGGATTGCACTGACCCAGGTGCAAGACTGTGCACTTGGCCTTATTGAACCTTATGAGGTTCATGCATGCCCACTGTTCCAGGCTGTCAAGGTCCCTCTGGAGAGCATCCCCTCCTTACACCATGTTTACCCCTCCACATAGCTTAGTGTCATCAGCAAACTTGCTAACAATGCACTCAACCTTACTGTCCATGTCACTGACAAAGATGCTAAACAGTGCTTGTCCCAATACCAACCCCTGAGGAATACCACTCATAATGAAGGCAGTTCACTTCAGTACACACTAAAAATTACCTTTAGTGTCAAGCTGGTTAATCAAATAGTCACTTTGCCAAGCTGTCAAATAACTTATCCTTGACACAATCAGTCCCGGATGTTCTCCTTTGATCTTTTAAAGAGAACCAGGTCCTGGTTTTACTCATTAATTCTTTATTGTTGATGAAGGTCATCTTGACCCAGCTTCAAGATCCTAATACATACAGTAACTATGACTACCAATGGCAGATGTAAAATATATCAATGCTAACTTGCAGAACTTAGAGGAAGCAACATAGAGTGAACCATGAAAGCCAGCAATGCTACTGAAGGGTATGGGTAAGTCCTCAGACCATGGAATTTGGACTTTCTGACACAGCTGGCCTCCTGGTAGAGAAGAAAATGACAAGCAGGCACTCCAGCCATGTACAGACTGAGCAAGGTGAGGAGTTCATGCATAGGGACCTAGAATTGTTCATGTCTGACCTCCTTCTTACTGAGAAAGCTACAATCCATCAAGCAGTAGGACTCTGTTTACCATTCTCTACAGAAAATGTTCTAGTTTTCTTTATAAGGAAGTTTATTCTTGTATCTCCAAAGTGATGGGGCGTAATATACATTTCTCTTTCTGTATGTTGTCACCAGTTCCTCATCTCAGCATGTCTTGATGGTAACTTACCTACCCAATGCAATAAAGCAGCCTTGGTCTTTCAAACCATGTTAAAGAAAATAATCAACAGAGTACTTAAACCAGGTTTGACTTGACTTCAGATTTCAATTGAGTTCAGTAGTAAAAGAAAACACTAGTAGTTCTACATCCCCACAGCTAGCCTTGCTTAATGCCTAGTGTTAAGATAAATTATGTTCTTCAGTGTGTCGGATGAAATAAGAGTTGCTATTGTGGCAGAATGAGTTTGTCAAACACTAGTTACATTAGTCAGCAAAGTTTTCTTCCCATAGAAGGAAGGATTTTGAAAGTAGATGATCAAGCGGATCTTGTAGATGGATCACTTGGGGCCATGATTCATGATCTATGTAGCCTCACTTCATATAAAGTATATCACTTTCTCTAACCCCCTTTAATCGGGACTTTGACAGAACTATTTTTTAATTCTGAAAGATATGTAATCAAATTCAGCTCTTCAACTTCACTTTCAGTAACCTCTAATCATTGTTCTTTTATTCCAAGTATTCCTTGACATGGTTTAAGAACTACTGAACTATTTAATAGCTGTTTAAAAGGAAAAGCTATAACTACTTAGACTATACATAAACAGAAGAAGACTAAACGATCATTACCTTTACAAGAAAAGTGTTTTATGTAGAAGGATTTAAGAGAACAGTATTATAGATCCAATTGCTCCATTACTCTCTGTGTTTTAAAGGAGAAAGCAGAGTGGAATTTGCAAAGTTAGGTAAAGGATAAGACTATTCTGAATCTAATGAAAAGATGAAGGTACTGTTAGAATTTGCAAGTTGCTCAACCCCTGGAAAAGTCAAGCCACTTCTGGGGCTGCTTAAGTAGGGATTCTTTGCTCCAACATCCCAAGTGTGATCAATATTTTTATTGTGATGCTTGGACAGTAAATTATGCTAGTTGTGAACAAGAAAGAATGTATTTTCCATTCATATGGAAAAAGGAGGGGGAAAGGTATAAGAAGAAGTATTTGAGATCTATCCAAGAACTTAAGAAATCAATGGAAATATTTCCATTGAGTTCACTGTGTTCTGCATCACATCCTTTACAGAGCTCACTTTGCTGTCAAGTCCATTCCTTCTTCCCCCTTCTGTTGCTCAACTTACTTTCTGCTGTTAAGATCTTTTTCCTAAATATTAATAAATCTGTATAATCTTTGCCCTCTAGCTGAGTCTCTCTTGTATGGCACACTGTTTCACTGTATGCGTGACTGCATGGCTGAGGATTGCTCTGGAAATCACTCATAAAAATGAATTGTCTGGTAATACCACAATTGTCAGTATGTGTAGGTTGCAGCATCCCCGGTGGGCCATTGTAGCGGATCATAAAACCTCATTTCCAGGAAAGTTTCAAAACTTTTATTTTCTAGGGAACATTAATTATCAGAGTTCAGATGACCTGTCCCATTTCTCCATCCACTTCCTCTCTTTTTTTCCTCATCAGACATGGTAGTTTGAAGGCAACTGGCAACAGATCGCATGTCAGGGTCCTGGTTTTATGTCCTATGTTCATATCAATGTCAGCTGAACTGTTTAAAAACAGCAAGACTTACAAGCCTAATACCCAAACCAATGTTTGTATGTGACCATTTCCCCATTGTTAAACTTTTGTAACAACAGCTGATTTAAAAGTCTTGACACTTATGCAGACATATGCTTTGGTATTCCACAGAATTCCAGAGATTCATGCCCTTCAGTGCTGCCTGTTGACCTCTCCTTCAAACACAGGACTTTGAGAAATCTTCACAATGGCCAAGCCACTCTGGACCTACATGGTCATGAAAACTAGTCATGCCCCCATCAGAGTTTACAGTGATGCATTTTTTCACTTATGAATTATATTCTGTTAAGACCAGAACTTTTTTTAGGTACTTACCAGTTCTCATGAAGTTCTTACCTGGGAAAGATTCTCATGTCTAGGATGAGACTTGGAATACATGAAAGAGCAAGAAAACTGTCACCCCTCTCAGATAATCATCCTATGATCAAGGCACTGCCTGGTGTCAGAGGAGTCCACATTTCAAGTTTCTGTTCTGCAAGATGTCTGAATGTCAGAATCCCGCATCCCAGGCAAGCTTTCTGGCCACCAAACTATCAGTTATTCTGATTAACAGCTTCCTCTGTCTCTCTTTTGGACCTGTTTCACTTTCTATAAAAAATTAAACATTAATTGGAACAAGGGCTTGAACTTAGACTGCTCATTGGACTATTGCATTGGTGTTTTTCCAGGCCAGTGAATAGGTAACAATTTGCACAAACTTGGTAAGTTGCAGAGCAACAAAAGGTAGCTGAGGGGGTCCCAAAAATTCAAGAGAAAAAAAACAACAAAAACTTCTGGTAAACTCATTTAGTAGACTATGAAACACCTGGGTTTTAGCCCTTGACCTAAATAAGACAGAACAAGGACTACTAGCTGTTCTAGGGGCAGCTTTGTCAAGTAATCTCCAAAGGTCATGGTTCATTCAAATTTTCAAAAGAGGTAGTATTTAAAAGTCATACCTTTTTGTCTGAAGTGAAAAAAAGCCCCAGCCTTGTATGATCCTCTAACAAATCTTTTACATTACGATGAAGGTGTTAAGCATCTTTAGTATCACGATAGTTTGATTCTTAAAGTTTCTGAAACCTCTGCCCCAGACATGAAAAAGAACCTCAGTGTTCCAGTTCTCAGTGGAGTGATTTGTTCCTCTGACACTTTCCAGCTCGGCTGGAATTTTTCCAATGAAGGCTTAAGTCTATTACTTACATGGTATTTTCATATGACAAATATGACATTTATTCATATTTAGTCATACAGAAAGATAAATGAAGGCAATCAAATATTCAGTGCTTACTGTAAGATTACCATAAAAGACCATATGAAAGGTAAGACAAGAACGGTGCGGGTTGAATCCTAGTTCTCTTACCTATCCACTAGATAATGTTCCATAATAACTTTAATATTTATGCTTGGTGGTCAAAATAATGTTTTCAAACAACATTTTGATAGGGAACTTTGATTAAATTCTTTGCTTAGAAACTAAAATACATACTTTAGACAGATTCACCTCTTTATAAAAATTTGATATCAACAAGTTGGTATTCCTGTAGACCATGCAAGGTTCTGCTTTTTTTTTTTTTTAAGTCATATAATATTTCATTTTCATAAGCACTCGCATAAATTCAGTTAAGAGTTAACCAACAAAAATATACAAATATGAGGGAGGTTTTATGAAGAACTACAACTTCAAAAGGAATTGGTTTAGGAGTCATGACCTTATTTTTTGCAATAACTTATGCATCATGAACTTACGTAATTGGCAGCAGATAACATATCACACTCTCAGTTTTATGTCCTTGGTTTGACAACAGTGTCAATTGAAGTATTTGCTAACTGCAGAACTAATGGAGCCTCATAGCTGAAAATGTTTTCATTCCAAAACTGGTATTTGTACCAAACCACTTCCCCTTTATTGTTCTTTTTCAACATTACTAAATTCAGTATCAGATATGCATAGTGGTATACAACTAATTTTGGACATAAAAAAAAGTCTTTCTGAATACTATTTATACTAGCAAAATAGAATTATCTTAGAAATAAAACATATATTTTTCTAATTAAATTTTATCAGAAAGCACAAAAACACACACATGAAATGGCCTTGGAGCTCTAAGTCTTTGTTATCTTCTCAGCAGGAGTCAACGTTGAGATAAAATATTGGGAAAGGAGTGACCTGGATTTTTAAACGCTTTTGTAGGGTGGGTTTGAGTCTACTTCTTCGTTTTCCCAGAGACTGCATTAAGCAGAAGCCAAGAGGCAAGGCTACACTGGTCATCTGTACTGAAACTAGACACCTGTACCATCCACTGAAAATGTCAGTCCTCTTGGAACACTGGGCACCTCATAAGCTACAGAAGAAAACGCATAAGGTAAAAATTATGCAGTAGGAAGGGGTTTAAAAGGAATGTTAGTGACTTAAGATCTTAACAGCCATTTAAATTCAATGGCAAACAAGTCCATATTTATTGAGTGATCTGAAAATTAGGAGTGGGACTTGTTTGGGTTTTCGCTCTGAAGTGTGTATTTTGTGGGGAAAAATTCTGTTTCAAGACACTTAAAAATTCACAATAATATACAACATAGAGTAAGCGAATGGCTGACATTTTTTGTTCTGCTTGACTAAATTACAAATGAGAGGCAGGAAACAATGATATGCCATCAGTTTAGTAGACTATTTCCTATTATGTCTGATCTGAACCTGAATTTAAACCTGCCTGAAAAGAACCACTTACATGTTTTGAAATCTGGCTAACAGTAGATTATCACTAGCAATGTAGATTACTTGGTAGACACCATTTTTGATTCAACTTTACTGAAAACTTTCAGTATCTGGGAGAGTAAAATGCCATGAATGAATGCACCTTCAGGTTCCTTAGATGGTCTCAAACCTGATCTTCTACAGCAGGTGGTTCTTCATTCTCCCAGTCCCTGCCTTTGCCTTCTGTGTCTTGGTCAGTGTGGCTGGAGCTCTTCCTGGGGAACACCAAGGCAAAAATGTCATTGAGTACCTCAGCTTTCTCCATGTCCCAGGTAACCAGGTCTCCTATTTCCTTCCGGAGAGGGTCCACATTTTCCCTAGTCTTCCTTTTATGAATAACATACATATAGAAGCTTTTCTTGTTGCCCTTGATGTTCCTGGACAAATTTAATTCTGTCAGGGCTTTAGCTTTCCTAACCTGATTCCTGGCAGCTCGAACAATTTCTCTGTATCCTTCCTAGGCTACCCATCTGTATCCTACCCAGGCAGATGCCCTCTGTAGGCTTCCTTTTTGTGATGGAGTTTGCCCAGGAGCTCCTCATTCATCCATGCAGGCCTCCTTGTGGTTTTGCCAGACTTCCTCTTTGTCAAGTTACATCACTCCTGAGCTTAAAGGAGGTGATCCTTAAATGTTCACCAGCTTTCTTGGGCCCCTCTTCCCTCCAGTCATAAATTGACCAAATCCATTCCTGTTTCTCTATGCAAGAACAACTGTGTCTATCTATCATATTCCCAAATTCTGTTTTGTTTAGCCTTTTCCTAAAAATCTCTCATCATGGATTTTATTCAACTTCCATAGTGCTTCACTGTCCTTATTATTACAAACATTTTCCTGAGGTCTGACTCAAATCTCTCCTGATGCTATATAACATTGCGTTCAGCTCTGGGCAATACACTCCCAGAAAGATCTGGGTTGTATCTGCATTAGCATTTTAGTTCATCCCTGCTTTGGTTTATTCAACAGTGTCAGACACACAGATTTTCAGAAAAAAAAAGAAAAAAATATGAGAAAATGCAGTGCAGGAGTGCATCTAATGATCTCTAACCAGTACATAGGTCCATTCTGAGGGATCAGCCCAGAACTATTCCAACACCTTAAAGCATGCATGATTGTGGATGTTAAGCCCTCATCAACTCTTTTATTTTACAGGTCCTGTTTTGCATCCACCCCACACTCTTACCAGGCCACAAAACTTGCTAAAGTAGAGACATCTACAGGCCAACATCCATTGGAGAAAAGCAAAGGATGGGATGGAATGGGACAGGATGGGATGGAAGAATGGAGGAACTGATTTATTAGGCAAGAGCAGGCCAGATGCACAAAGAAGGTAAAAGGAGTTTTGTAGCCATCATTTGCCCTGGTCCCTGTGACACAGAGAAATTATGTTCACACAGCTGAGCAGCCCCTTCCCTTATGGTGATCAACACAACAGGTTGGTCAGTGCGATGATACAAAGGTGAACTGTAATAGCCAACACTATATTATAGCCTTTAAGAATGACAGATTTTAATTTGGTACCTCAGAACATAACCAAGGATAAGATGTAATTAAGATAAGAAAAAATAAATACTTCATTTTGGAAGACAATGTACTGGCATGACGTCAATGGAACAGTCTCCCAGACTCTTCCCAGTAATGGATCCTATTTGTTTGGTGCTTTTATAGCCAGATTGGCAAATGCTAGAAAACAGCCTGCAGGATATAGTCTTGCTTTGGCAAGTGATGGAGCTGGATGCTCATTTCCATCTAAGCTTCCTCTCAATTCACGCTGAAGTTTTGGAAGTAGGTTCTCTTTCTTAGTTTGTATTTGCCATTTGGAACCATGTATCAGCAGGAGCTCCTAGGAATAACACTCACTCGCAACAAACACCAGTTGAGCTCTTAGGCATGAGCACAAACATTGTGCAACAAGGTTAGCAGGTTACTTTGCCTGCTATTGCCTGAGTTAATATTTCCTGCTAAATTGTGGTGTGCTGACATAGCAGTAGAGTTTCTGAATTAAAGCTGGCTTGTACTTTGTCAGTCTGCTGTGTGCTAAGAAGGTTTCACTTGCTCTCGTAGAAATATCTTCATTTAATCTCTATGTTTATAAGCTAAATAAATAAATACCAGAACAACTTCTCCCTTTTGACTTATTCCATGTGCCTCTTCCAATGCCTGTTATCATCAGACTGTCAGTACACTGAGACGTGAATCATCTTTATTTAAAGTCTAATACAGAATCAAGCACCTTGACCCAACATATGCAGCAGAGACCAGGAGAACTGCACTGCACTCGCAGTCAGCAGCAGTTGAAAGTTTTGCTGGTTCTTTGGGGCAGCTTGTCCTGTTAAAAATGCCTGTAAAGCTGAACCTTCTCCTCTAAGAACTTGTTTCTGAAAAATGTGCCAGTGTAGTCACCCATAAATGGAGTCATCTAAGCTTTACAAGTCATTTTGGAAAATCACAGCCACATTCTTGAATGGAGAGGACACATTTTTATTTCAGCCATGTGAACGTAAATTAAAATTTCTTCTTCTCCCTTTTTCAAAATCAAAGAACAATGCTCTTTACAGAGCTACAAATTGTACCCCTTCAACACAGATACACGCACACTAAGATGAAGACCACCAATAGCAAATGCAGAAGTATTTATTGCCATGTAAAAGACAAGTATACACAGTAGAGCAAATAAGGGAAAAAAATACTTTTAAAAGTAAGATTACAGAGAAGAAATAACAAGAGAAACATTTAAGCATATTGCTGCCCCAAGCGGCTGTGAATTTCAATGAAAAATAACTACCAAATGTTTCCAAAGCCAATCACAGAAATCAAATAAGATTCAACTTAAATTCAATTTATTCTGAAGATTTTGTTATTACAGAGGCACACATGCATGTAGGATTCATGGTTATTTCTCAAAAATTAAACTCTTCTGGATTCAAATGTGTGTAACACCAAAAAAAGGGTTTTAAAAGGAGAAATCCCTCTATTCTGTGAAACTGTTTCTGGGAACTTTCCTGGAAATCCCAGCAAGACAAGCCAAAGAAAATTATCTCTGGAGAATTGCGATTGTTGCAGCAAATGTGTGCTTATACTCTGATTCATTTAATTAAGCCCTTCGAGTGAATAACAGGATACAAAAACAAGGGATATACTGAAAAAGAGTAATCAATCTATAACAAGATCTCTCAAGTTATTGACTGTATATTATGCAAATGTAAATCCAGATCAGCAAAAAAAAAGCCCTTCTGCACTTATGATCTTTCAATAGAAGTTTGAAAGCAGCATTTGCCAATGGTGTTAATTTTAAATTATATGGCTAATGACAACACTGTATACCACCCAAGATTTTAGCATGCTGAGAAAACCTCATCTCTCTTTTGAAGTTATAGTAAAAAAAAACATAAAACAGTCATTTCTGAAGGATATTAATGGAGACAGAGTGAGAGAAGAAACACACACAGTGAAGAAGTTAAAATAAATGACTATATGTATAACAGACATAGTAAAATATCCAGATTACAAACCCTGAGTGTCTATTCATTTCTCTTTCACTTTAAATGAATAGCAATGTGTGAAAATTGTGCAAGGAAAATAGAAGCTGTTCTCTCATAAGCAATACTGCTGTTTTCAAACAACAACTGCACTGTTAATACATTCACTTCTACTGTATTAGTAATAGTCGAAATTTGTTATGAACTTGTTCAGTGAATTTCATTGATAGCCACAGTGAATTCCTTTTGGACAAGCACATCATGCTTTTGGACAAGCTGAGTTGCACTGAGCAACTATGGATCTGTGGCTATTAATGAAATTGTCTTCAAGTAGATCTACAGTTACATCTAGGTGAAGACTGGTCTCCAGTGGTCCACAAGTAGATGTACATCTACCCATGCTTATTAGTTTGGAAGAATGCCACTTTGGAGAAATATATTAGGAAGAAGTATAGGACCGAAAGGTGGAGACTGAGGTGCTGCTGAAGTTACAGATGATGTTGATAACTTTATAATGAAATGCAGCAACACAGACAAAAAGAGAATCACTTGCTTTACATTAGTTTCTGAAGTTTCTGACTGCACCATTCGTAACACCTCCACAATTGAGGCATGCCAGCTTGGACCAGGACTTCCAACAGTCGTTTAAAAGTATTTTATCTCTCAGTACAGCCTTGAAAAGTTGCCTTAATCAGACCTTGAGTGCCTCAGATTACTCACGGTTTCCCATGACATTTTGATGTTTAAGTTACGTATGATACCAGGTTGGATGAGATCAAATAGGCCAGATGAACAAATGTAATGCACTTCATTTTACCACTAAAAAGAAAAAATAAATAAAATAAAATAAACTGACAAGTTATTTTAAAGAGAAGAGTTGCATTTTGGGCACCTGGACACACATTTATAGCACTATCCAGTTACAAATATGGCAAATTTTAGGGCAGTCTTATACAACTCAGAGCAGAAAAGGAAGTAAAAATTTGCACCCCATGCTTCAAATATACACACAGGGAGAGAAACGCTGCATTCTAACTTCTCTGTCAGAAGGAAGGAAGTAACCTCACCCTCATCACACTACATACCTGAACTGGCAGAAAGCTGCTAGTAACCTCTTTAGTAACTGTCATTCTCATGTACTCCAGGACACAAATGCCCAGGCTGAACTCCAACATTACATTGTTCATCCCTCAAATGGCAAAAATCCATCTAGAATTAAAAAATGGTACATTAAAATAACATACAGTAAGTAATGAATTTTGCAGTCCCTACTTAGCAAAACAATTTCCTTACATCACCTTTACCAGAAAGTGAAAGCTGCAATACAATATACGGTGCTAAATTAAACCTTGCACAAACATTACTGACAAGTACAGATGTACACTACTTCAAGTGCTTACCGTCTGCAGTTCAAGCAAATAGCAAGTTATCAGAGGCCAAGGGCAAGCATTACAAGAGGATTTTTCAGCTATTCAGAGCTGTGAATCAAAGGTGATGTATTGTTAAATTGAATGTCTGTACAAGAGGGTTGTGGTTATGGAATTTGATAGCAATGAGAACTGCACTGAATATAAATGTCACCTTATTTATCATCCCTTATTATTTTTAGATTTTTCATTGCAAGGAAATATACTTAAGCAACTTTAATTCTGTAATAGAAAGCTTCCTATAAGAGAAAAAGTTGATTCAAGACCTTTTCAGAAATAATATTTTAGTTTCTGCAGCTCCCACAGCTGGGAAAAGAAGCACCCATTCAACTGAAGTCTGTAACAGTATTAATCATATCAGGTCATTTTGGGGTACTCCCACACAGGTGTTTAGCTTGCTTTCCTAATAGATAAAACATAATTAATCAAACACCAAATAAAGCAGAAATTTTTACACACGGAATGGAGGATAAATATTTTTGTAAAGTCCTTCTCTGACAGATTATAGCTTAGAAATGGGAAAAAGTTCCAAACACTTTCAAAAGTGATTCATTAAATGCCAGTGGCCTCACCACTGCCTCTTATTGCCACATGCTCAAATTTTATTATCTCCTATCAAAGACCTAATGTCCAAAGTGATGTCAGCACCCACTAGTTAAGCACATCTGTCTCAGTTCCCCAGATGAGATACTGCTCACCAAAACCAGGGCTGCTCAGTATGCACTTCCAGCTTGGTTCCCCTCTAAAATGGGGTCATACCATGGGCACTGCTAGGCCTAAGTTTGGGTGGTTCTTCATGAGAGCTGATTATCAGCACCAAAATATTTCCATTAAACCACACAGATCTAGGATCCTCCCCTTCTTGCTTCTTAATTGTCACCATGACAATGTCAACACTTAAATCACCAGTGCTGAACATATGCGAGATGTGGCCCAGTTTGTATCTTTTGGAGTTGTTACCTAGACTGTTTTCAGACACATATTTGGTTTGTATTTCTTAGGTATTCTTCACAGCGATAAAACTGGAGAGAGGGGATGGGAATAAGACAGCCCCTGTGGCAATAGAGAAGATGATAGCAACAAAATGCCCAGTTCTTTGGGTATCAGAACAAAACTGCTGTAAAAGCCAGCTCCAAGGCCACTGTCGAAATGGACTGATGTCATGCTAAGAAGCAACTGCTTGTTGCAATACTTCTCTGGCATCTCACTCGAGAAAGAGCAGCATGCTTTATCGCAATAGCTAGGGGTCATCTGTATGTAGGAAACACAGTTACAGCAGGGTTAAATAAGGGAGAATATTCCTGATAATAGAAACCTAAACCTTTAATATTGTAACACCTTTACTATTGTGGTACACTCTTAGTGTTAATTTGGTCTAGGAATAGATACTTCATAAGCATAGTCATATTTTTAAGCAAAGCCTTTTGAATTCTTTTAAAAGATGTTTACAGTAGTTAAAGAAGTATCACATTTTAAAGATACATTTTTAATTACATTCTGGCAGAACCTTAGCTGGAAACACTACCAGTACTATTTTGATAGCAAAAGCTGTGACAGTTTACATCAGCTAAGGTTATCTGCCGTCTGCTGATTATCACGATCAAACATCATTACAGGAATATTGTCAGCAGAGATGACAGAAAACTGGGGTGCAGAAACTGGGAATGAGCTTATGAAATCTGTGAGTATTCAGAACAGAACTGGGCTATTTCCCCAGAACTGCATGACTTCAAGGACTGAAGCAGTACAAACAGGATGGAATCCAGAATTTCCTGCTCAGTTTCATAAAGCTGGCAGTGAAAAAATATCACTATAAACTGGGCACTTGCCAGCTGCACATGGAGGAGAAAATTCTAGCTGGTTCAGTCAAATTCAGGGTTAGCATAAGCCCCTAAAGAGAGACAGCCATGGTGAAGTACAATTCAAAACCACACAGGTATTTCCAGCAGCAATGGATGTGCTGGTCATATGTCACTGGAGTACTGTGTAAAATTTAGGTCACCCCTTTCAAGGACAGACACAGCTGTGCTCCATATGGGGGACAGCCACAGCCCTGTCACACGGCCCCTGAGCATGTGCCTGGGCTCCCATGTTTGTGTCTGGGAAATCCCATGCCATGCACTGCATGAGCAGGAAATCCAGCCTGTGGGAAAAAAGAGTGGCACAGATGGCCAGTGAGTGCACAATCCGCCCAATGCTCTCTGGATGCACTAGCCTCACCAAGATGGGTTGACTATGCAGTGCATTGGCTGATACAACAGGGAGGCTCCAGAACTACTGTATATAAACTTTTAATTTGTCCTTTGAGTTTCAGGTAGGTCCAAGCTGCATTGCACAGCATCAATCAAATAACATAGCACACACAGGGTACACCCAGCATGTCCCTAACATGCCATACTCATTGCCCAGGTGTTCAGCTGTCAAGCTGCATCTGTGTTTGTTCAGGACTTCCAGACGTCAACCAGACTGATGAGAATGATTGTACTGAACCAGTGACCATATGCTGTGTCAAGCAGTGCTAATGCAAGGAAAAGGAGGAGAGGGTACAGCCATCTCTTGTTCTCCAATTAATCTCTTCCTATACAGTGCAGGAAAACAGACTTGACATGGAACAGGTGCAGAAGATGACTTCTAGGAGGATCAGAGAAATGGAAAATCCATCTCATGAGAAGCAACTGTGAGCACATCTGAATAAACAGGTGCAGACCAATATGAGCCTCAGATGGCCTCGTACTGGCCCAGAACCCTTATAGACTGAATTAGCACAGTGCTAATGAAATCTCCCACAGAACTCACCACCTCAGGCTTAGCATTACACTGCCATAGCCCTACAGGCACCAGGAAAGGGCCAATTTAGAGCCCAGCTCACTCAGTTCATTAGCAGAGAGAATCTGAATCTGCCTGTCCCCATCAGTGTTGATACACCCCACTAGAGTTTGGCTTATTAGCCACAGTGGAGCGGTGCCCAAGGGGATATAGGACTGCCCTTGATGATCTTAAAGGTCTTTTCCTTTAAGCGATTCTATGATTCTTTAACACACAGAGAAAGGGGAGGCAGGAAAACTGCCTCAGCAAAGAGACAATGTTGGCACATGAACAAATGGTGTAAATCCACCATAGATACATTTAAGCTGGAAATATGAATAATTCTAGCCATTACGGCAGCGAGATCCTAGAAGAGCTCTCACAAGTAATGAGGACAAAAATGTAACTAATTTTAAGGTGATGTTTGATGTTTCAGAACAGATCTAACACAAAGGTGTCTGAAATACTCCTAATGCCCTATAAGACCCCACCCTGAAAATCTCCGTTAGCCGTGAGCTGCAAACCAAAATCCAACTGAAATCAGAAATTTAATTAAAAGCAGCACTTCTGAGCTGGCTGCTGGCAGGCATTACACTGGTAAAAAGTGACAGCTGCTTCATTGGCAGCGCAATGTCAACATCTGTAAAAGAGGCCAAGGAACAGGCACAGGCCACCGCTGCCTGAGGACCACCCCACTTTGAAGAAGGTATTTGTAAAAAAGGCTTCAGTCTTTCGTCTATGCTTTGATCAGCTGAGATACTTTACTCCTACTTTAATTTATATTTTGCTGCTGTCTTCCTTTTTTTTGGCTCTGTGGGAGCATAATGCCAATTAAAATTAGTTAAGAGAGAAAATGTCAGTTTGTCCAAATACAACATAATTGTTCTTAAAAAAAATGTTCTTGCAGTACCTAGTAAATCCAGGGTTTGTTGGCAATAAATATGCATTTCAGAACTCTCTCCTCTTTGTACTAGTGTGCTTACATCACTTTGATCCATTTTATTCGCATATATATTCCCCACTTTGTATATGATTTCCATTTCTAAAAAGGGGTTATTAATACCTTTTTTAAAAAAACACCATTTTCTTGTTTTAAGAAATTCAAATGTGGTTCCAGGTGAGAACCAGCACCACGGGATTAATACTCTTACAAAATCAATTTTAATAAACTGTCAGAAATAAAAGTACGGCTGGATTCCGGGAAGCAGGTTTGCACATATGTTAATATTCAGAGGTAATTTGTGGCCCTTAAATTAAGTTTCACAGAGGATGGTGGACTGCTCCTGGTAGCCACAATAATTCACACACTGCAAATAGTGAATTGGAACTCAAAATTTAATATCAAAGCTTAATGCAACCATTTAATCTTTGGTTGTTTTTCTTTTTTTCCTGACAGAGCTTCAGGTGGGAATGATGGGCCCTATGAAATGATGAGCTGCATTATATAGCTCTATGCTTGTCACAGTTTTTCCCTGTGAAGAGACTGTATTGCTTAGTCTAAGAATAACTTTAAAATTCACAGAAAGTAAGAACTGTTGAACAGCTAAAAATAAAAAGTCATAGGAGGACGCGCTGTTAGGCATAAACATTGAGACCCTTCGAATCATCTTGAGCTGTTGAGCTAACCTAAACATTTTGGGTCAGATCCTGATCCCAGTGAATTCAAATGATTTGTGGTGAGAAATAATGTTTCTCCTTTTATTTCTGTTTTCCTGCTAATGAGTATCAGATATAACATTGCAAGACTATTCTGTAAACAAAGTGCAAAATTAATCATTTTCAGAGGAACACTTTATTCACAGTAGGCTGTGCAGGGAAGGAATTAAGCCTAAGTAAACAAACAATGAAGGTAAATAAGAATACACAGAGAAAGTGAAAAGATGTAGAAAAGGTGGCAGATGTAGTTAAAAAATTACTGGATATATGATGAAAGCAAAATATACTGCTTATGAGGAAAATTCAAATACTGAGCAAAATGCTGAGTAATTTCATCTGAGCATTAAATTATTTGCAGTTTCCTGCATGAAAGGAAAAATATAACAGAAATTCAGGCCCCTGTTATGCCAAAGCTCTTTTCTTCATCCAAGAGCAGAGAAGCTAGCAGGTTTACACAATTTTATGACAATTAAAATATTCCATATAAACAATGCATACTTGTCCAAACTAACTGACTTCCACTTCCAATTCTTTCTGGGCAAAGTTTGAGAAAGAAATACCACACTGCAATATAAAATAAGCAAATTGCATCTATTTTGGAACAAATGAAGAATTACATGCAGCTCAGATACATCAAAATCTTTCTATCTGGCTGCAGAGTCCTATGATTAGGATGTGTCAAACTGTCCAGAAGCTTCCTTCTATTATTGATAAATAAGCCATGCATTAAATTAGGAGATTAAGATGTGTATTCGTTTCAGTTCTCATGTATGTTTGTCATTAATCCAAAACAACACTGCCAAACCCCAACCACAGAAATAGTGAAAATAAATACCAAAGGTCTGGGAAGAGAAATCCTGAGGTCACAAAGAGAAGGTAACTTCAAGGGAGTATCCTGGAAATTAAGACTTATAAATCATCATAGGCTGAAAGAAACAAAATTCAGCAATAGCATTATGCCATTTTACATGGCTAAAAATAATGAATAGTGGGACAAATGCCAGGAAAAAAAAAATTACTAGAAAACTTCACAAACATTTATGTTCAAAGAAAAGGCTTCAAGCAAGTTATTTGATAGAGACTAAGTGCACAGCAATGGTGCCTTCTAGCCTCCTGACTGGTATGCTGCTTGCTTCAAACGGGTCTGTCATGCTTAAAGCGATCATTTACACAAAACCAGACCACATTATGTATGTAATATACATTTTAGTGATGTTGGGGATAAAAGGTCAGTAGATGAATCATCCCCACTCTATATTCAAAAGTGGGCTGATACTCCTGCCTTTCTGGGTAAACTCCTCCATTCTTGCTAAAGTATTTGTTCCTTTACTCTACAGCTTATTCCAAACCATTAAACCTCTGCTGGGTAAAACCATTATATTGTAGAAAATGAGGGTCACCCTGAAAAAGATTATCCTACACATGATCCCTAAAGATTTTTCTTGAATAAATGTTTTCTAAATGCCTTTTTTTCATGCCTTCCCCTCTGAGTCTGTTACAGACTGAAAATTCAAATGTGTATACTGGTTCAGGCAGGGCACGTGCAATTGCCTGAAAACCTGAGAATTATTAAATTATATTATTTTTTAAACCTTCATATTTTACTGCACTTCTAAGGAAAGTGAGATGATGGAAATCACACCCTGAGCCTTCAGCTTTCCCTTTGTCTGTTATCATGCTACATGGCTTC
The DNA here is from genome assembly GCA_026283785.1 of Coracopsis vasa. Taxonomy (NCBI): domain Eukaryota; kingdom Metazoa; phylum Chordata; class Aves; order Psittaciformes; family Psittacidae; genus Coracopsis; species Coracopsis vasa. The sequence goes on from JANHGB010025997.1 coordinate 16,993, forward strand.
AGCCAATCCTGATCACAAGGAAGGCATCAGGAGTCTTGCTACTGATTGCTCATGACTTTCACCACAGAAACCTCGGGGCTCTGAGCATAAGCCTGAGACAAAGACTGCCAGGCAGCAGTGAGATTTCCCCATGGCAAGGAAGTTCAAAGGAGTGGTATTTCACTTACCTCCACAAAGCCTGGACCCAGTCTGTCAACTCAAAAGTGTACCATTAACATTCTGAGAAAATACCCTTGTCCTGCTGCCATTTAAAAGATGAAAATCTAACCTTAGTTATCAGGCTGTTGTCATCTTTCTGAACAGTGTTAATGTATTGAAATTTGATGCCATATGCTGAAATATACTGTTATAAAACACTGCATGTGGTGAATTCTGTTACAATCTTCTTAGAGGAGATTTGTTTCAAGCAAATTGCATCTCCTTATCCTCCTTTGTATCACACCTGAAACCAGTATGACCAAAGACAATGGAAGAAGTATTTTCTCTTTCTGCCAAGGACTTCATCTGTATTCAATGTGTATAAAGTTGCTGCTTAAGTATAACTCTATGGGGTTCCACTTCTGGATGAGACTGTTGCCTTTGCTGCAGAGCAAACCATTCAGATGACTATAATTATACCGTACTACCAGGGGGTTCAGCCTGAGCTCTTGAGCCACAGCAGCTTTTGAGCAGTTTGCTTGGTGGGTAGCAAAGATGTGCTTGGCATGGGGGGTTCTGGATAATCTCATTTCCTACTGCTGGAGGAAGTGTGTTAGCAGATGCTGCTGAAGTTGACATTGCTGGCTTACCCCAGAAGCTGGCTGTGCACCCTTTTCGGCGACATTGCCCAGCAGGACCTTGTGACAGCCACTGTCGTCTCCTGTATATCTCCTCTACTCTTCTACTACTCAAAAGGGTGAGCCTACTTACATTTTCCATGCAGTGAAGCTTATTCAGTAAATTTCTGCTCTTAATATATTCTCAACTGTAGTTCCACCCTGGGGCAGTTTGATAGTGTTGCTAGGGCAGTCTGATGGGGCAGTTCTGTTACCCCTGCTGTGGCCATTTCTCTTGTGCCTTCTCTGCAACAAACGTGATCATTCCCTTTGTCATGATCCAGTTGAGGGAACAAACTTGTCAGGAAAAAGATAACTAATTTTTCTAAAGCCAAGTTTTTCTGCCCCCTTAGTCCCTGAATCAGGTCACTTCAGGTCAATGGAAAATCACACATGACACAGTGCAAGCAGAAGTAAAGAAGAAGGGCGGAAGAAGGGTAGAAATAATGTGCCTTTTGGCATTCACCAAGTTACACTTTGTGTGCTATTATACACTATTTTAGGGGTCCTAAAGTAAACCCAGTCAGCAAAATCACCTGGGTTTAAAACCAGAATTCTTTAACCTGGAGCCTGTTGATAATCTCATTTCTACCACAGCTAGCTAGCACAAAAGGGGTACCAGCAAGCAGCAGTGTAGAGGCAGATGCAGAAGCCCATCAACACATCCAAAGAACAGCACGTATGCTCATGCTGCAAAGCTCTGGTGGGTGGCTCACAGACTCAAGAAAATGTTGGTTGCCACATTTCCACGCTCAGGGAAAGACCTGAGTGCAGCACTAACAGAGATGTAGCTGTGGAATCAGCCTTCACTCCAAATTAAATGATTCCTTCCGAATTCATCACAGAGTCAGCAAGAAGTGTGAGGGGAGAGGAAATGCAAGGAACCTCTTCATCATACGTGATGTACTTGTCATGTATTCGAGGATGAGAATGCCAGGCTGGGGTAGGAGAGTCAAAGTCCATGGCTCTGCTAGTAATTTTATAGACCAGTCTGTGGCATGGCACTTTTCTCCTTTCAGTTCGCAAAGCTACTCAAAGCATTGGCTGGGGGCTTGACTTCTCATGTTTTTTTCTGAGTCATATATATTGTTTTTTTAAAGACAAATAAATAAAAGAAAGAAAAACAAACACGAGGTAAGAAAAGAAAAACATGGTGAAAGATTAAGAGGGATGTAGGTCCAGAGACAGCCAGAGCCATGCTCAGACTCCAGCTTATGGCAACTTTTTTCCAGAGGTGTCACTAAGAGCAAACAAATGCAAATGGAGTTTATCCACCTCCAATTTCAGCAATACAGCATTTACCTACTTCTTACGGATACCAGACAGGTGAGTTATTCACCACTGCACTACTGCAGCTCTCTGCAGCCACTGGGTAGCCACTTACACGAAAAGAAATCATCCAGCTCTTATTCCAGGGATGGATCCAAAAGTCAGCAAAAGTCTTTTTCATTTCCTTTACTGTTCTGCTCTAACAAACACATTAACAACATGTAGCTTAGATGACACGAGAGGTGGAACTCTTCCAAAATACATTTAGTTTCCTCTCAGAAAGTATTGCGTGCCTTTGCACAGGAAATTATAAAATAGAAAATAAACATGTAAATATACCATTTCAACACATCCTCTACATCAAAGCAGACCTGATGGTTTTAATTTCAACTTTTTGAGGTTTTATTTTTATAAGTTGCTTTAATTTATTTTGTAGCTCCTGTTTTTGAAAAGAACTTAAAAGAGTTATAAATTCCATTTATCAAATGGAGAAAAACTACAACTATAAATTTCTCAAAAAAAGGAAATAATTTGAGCCTTGTATGTGCACTTGTGCTGACACACACATACAAACTTATATATATTTAAGTTAGTGACTGCTGAACCACAGACCGCATGCAGAAGAGTAAAAAACACCCATAACCAGATGTGCCACTGTTAATCCCGTGTTTTAGGGTATATTCTATGAAATCCTCAGAGTGCAGGAAGACATAAGTTCCCACACTATTAGCAGCAGCGATATGGATTCCTAGAAAGACTGACTACCTTCACATACCTAAAAATAATCCAAGATCCAACTGGGTGGTACAGCCCTTGTGACGTAGAGAGAGGGGTTACTGGCGTGGAAACACAGGATTTTGAAAAACGTCCAGCAGAACACAGAAGTAAGGACAGCAGTGAGACATCACTTCAAACCTCCCGAGAACCAAAGGGCTGCAGAAGGAATTCCACACTTTCCCACGGAGTTTTGTCTAAATATGCAAGCGCTGTACTTCAACTGACGTATCAGTGCATGGCTTGTAGAGCCATGCAGAGCCACTGTTTCACTAAGAAACAGCATCCTCAGGTTATACTTGAATTTTGCTATGGCAGGAAAGTATAGCAGGGGGACACTGCAGCAAAATGCTTCAGTTCTCTGCTCTATCCACAGCTGAATAGGAAACCCCAATTCAAAAGTCTCCTTCAAGCTATAAAAATAAAGCAAAGTTGTTTCCAGGGAATGGAGAAAAAGTCATTTCTAAAGTCCCTATCCAGCTACAAATAAGCTATACAAGACCAAAGACTTTTTTTTTTTAACTTGGAATATCTCTCACTGATCTAGTAGAGCAAAGTTTGTTGATATTCAGGGTTGCAAACCCATCTGTTTACTCAGGCTTTTGTCTGTCAGCATAGTTTGAAGAGGTCGCTTTGAGAGATCAATTTTTTTTCCTGGGGGTTTCTTCACAGCTACCACAATTTATTGCATCTGTTTAGAGGCTTTAATTTGTGGGTTTTAAGATTGCATAACTGCACAGAGAGGTGGTGAGAGGCCCACATGAAGAGTTCAAAATAAGTTTGACAATATAGTAAATATCTACTCAGTAATTTTCCCTGGACTGAGTACCACGGAATGCCAAAAAAGGTTATTAATCAGGATAGTGTAGGAATGTGGCATTATGAGGACTGGAGCATACATTTCCATTCAGATGCTAAAATGCTGAGTTCCCTTCACTTGCTGTTGACACCAGCTAAAGACACACACCGGGGTGCTGCAAGCCAGGCGCCTGATTAGATTGCTCTGCAACAGCCTATTCGGAACCCGATAAAGAAAAAATAAAATGAGATTTTAATTTTGCCTTTCATTCAGAGTTCTCGTAATAAGTTACATAAAAATGAAGTAAGCTGCCTGGACTCCCACGAGGAGGCTCAGCATTGATTTTTCCATGTTGCAGATGTTAGACAGGAGGCATGGAGACACGCACAGTCCCATTTGGAGAAGTACAGGCTGCACCCAGGAGGAGTCGTAGGTCCTCAGGCACTCTGGGTCTCTGCAGCTAGAGACATGGTGCTGGCCACAGGCAGAAATGGGGCGTCCAGCATCCACATGCACATTGAACACTTGGATCCTGTGTCCCCAGGTCAGCATGGCAGGCACCTGGGTCAGTGGTAGCTGCAGCAGCAGCTCGGGTATGTGTGAGTCAGATTTGCATAGCAGAGGGCAGTGTTCAGCATTTTGTACACCAGCTAGCTAGTCTTTGCTGAAGAAAATGATGGGAAATTACAGGGAGGGTGCAAGCTTGGAACCCTGCATCAACGCAGGGCAAAGCTGCAAGCAGAGCTAGCGTATTTTGTCTAGGGCTGTATGTGTACACCAAAGTAGGTTTCAGCTCCATACCACTGGGACAGGTCTCCATATAGTCCAGCAAGAAGGAACTTACAGACCGTAAATTCCTCCTGGCCAGGTGAAGACTTAAGGCAGACAGTCTGTGTTCAGTTCTGAGTACTGCAAGCACTTTGCTACCAATACACCCACCCACCCAACTTAACACAAGCCCTCTTGTGTGGATGGTTACAGATGCCTGGCTGGCCATACCCATGAGGTGACACTTCAGCCATCTGTCCAAGGACCTTGTTAGATCTACACACACAAGAACCTTGTGTTTATGCTTCACACGACAACAGAAAAAAACATATTGCTGCCTTCTCCTGGCTCACCGTAAAGGAGCATCTGCCCTGACTTACAGCTCACCTGGACGCAGCAGGACCCCAGTGAAGAGGGGGCATGGCGGCACAGCACTCGCCTGTCGCCTTCACCGTGCTTGCGCCCACCCGTCGCGTCCCTCCCCTGCTCCCGGAAACACCAGGAGGGCCCAAGCTCCGCAGTTACGGCGGAGCGCCCATCAGAAGCCCCCGGCCGGGCGAGGCACGCCCCACAGCCCCGAGGATGATCTTCCCGGGGGAAGCAGGGACTGTCCTGACCAGTCCGGCGTCGAGCGCGCCCGAAGGCGCAGCTGCAGCACTACCGCGCCCCGCCTTCACGCCCCGGCACACCCCCCCACCCTCCTCTGGCCCCGCGGCTCCCTGA
>JANHGB010026002.1:0-13381 GCA_026283785.1 Coracopsis vasa
GTGTCCAACCTGGCCTTGAACACTGCCAGGGATGGGGCAGCCACAGCTTCTCTGGGCACCCTGTGCCAGCACCTCAGGACCCTCACAAGGAAGAACTTCTTCCTTACCTCTAACCTAAATCTCCCGTGTTTAAGTTTGAACCCATTCCCCATTGTCCTATTGCTACAGTCCCTGATGAAGAGTCCTCATGAGCAAACTGATTGGTTCTGGAACTGCTCAAAGCTGACAAATACTTGTCAAAGTCACCAAGCAATTTTAGAAAACGATTGATAAGAATTAGAGGTATTTCTCACAAGCAAGTATCAGAGTGTGTTTTAGAGAACACGCTCCGAGTAGCTCACTCCTAAGTAACAACTTGGTGAAAAACAGCAGAAAGGCAGACTGGGGAGGCATGCAGAAATCATCCAGGAATCGCAATTGACTGTTTCCTTCACTCTCAATTCAGTTGTTTTCTTGCCATGAGGAGACTACAGGAAAACAAATGCCATTATCACCCAAGAAAGGACCATGCCATTGATTAGTCCAGCAGTGTCTTCGTTGCCCCGCTACATGACAAAAATCGTTTGGAATGAGTTTTCAGGCAAATAGCATTGCTTGAGAACTCAGACATTACTGGTCATTCACATGGTCACCAGATCAGTGATGTTTATGGAGCAGCCTCAACCTGCAACAAATAAGTGCATTTTCTCAGGATAAAGAAGCAAGCTGAGGATTACGAGGCCCCATGCTCTTTATCCCCAGACAGTTCTCATTTCAGCCTCTTCTTAAAGGCTCTGAATAAATAACATATTGATTTCCCTTAAAACTGAAGAATGTGTTCACTGTTAAAGTATTTACACTGCTTAAAAAGGAGAAGGGATTATTTGGCTTCTAAGCCTTCCTGTATCAATGTGAGAAGTTATTTATTCTGCCTAATTTGTCCATGATCTGAAAGATTTCAGACAGTAATTGTGTATGTATTTATACTTATTTAACCTGTTCCTACAGGGATTACTTCTCAGCTACTAACTGGAAGTGAAAACATATTTGGAATCTACCTGTACATATCACTGCGTGTCAATGCGTATACATAGATGTGGAGGAAGAGTCTTTAACTTGGGGTCAGTTCAGGGGTTTGCTTGAGCTCTTTTTCCTGCCTTCCCTGCACTTTGAGCTGACTTTTCTGCTAGTGATACTTCCGAGATGAAAAGATGTATCTGTGTGTGAAGGCATATTGTATATAGTCTCTCTATAGATTACATTGTTATGTAGCATGTGGTTTCTTAATGCTGAACTCCCAACCTGTCCATACCATCTTGCTGCATTTAGACAGCTGGCACATAAACTCTCTTTTAAGTGCTCTGTTTCAGCAGAGTCATGAATGATATTCTCAGGAGCTGACCTGCAGCAAAATCTATCCTGGGAGAACAAACCAGATATGGATCATCTGCTGGGGATTAATGAATCAAAAATACCTGCTTTACTGGAAGAGGTAATTGGAGCACTTGCCACTTAGACCTTGCTTGACTTCTGAGTCATCTTTCTCTTAAAGCTATATTGCTGGTGGTCTGTCCCAAATCATAATTTGCCTAATCCAGACAAAATAGGATGCACACAGTGGGGAAAAATGTAAGCATTGGAAGGCATCATTAACAGGATTTATCCTGTGAGATGCTTGCTCCTAAAATAGAGATGAGCATAATACATGCTAATACCTTGCTAGTGCTAGCATTTTGATTTTCAAAAGTTCTCTATAGTTGGAACATTGCTGCCACATCTAGAGCTCAATCCTTGCTTGTAAGCTGCTTAAATATTAAATGGTTATTGATTTCTTATCCTGGGGAACTCAAAAGTTTAAGCCAACTGAAACCTCTGTATAAAAATCTCAGTCCTTGACAAAACGGAAAGTGGGGGGGTTTGAAGAAAGAATATTGTAGAACAGCTTGAGGGGGAAGAAGGGGGAAATGGACATTACTGCAACCAAGGTATTGCTCAATTCTGAGCAAAACAGCCCGAAAAGCATGGCTTGAAATGGTCTGTAGCTATTTTGGGACCAAATGCTGGTCTCGCTGGCTGCAACAGTAAGAGGGGTTTGCTTTTAGAGGATATTCACGCTAAAAGAACTTGTTCTACAGAGCAGTAAACTGCTGGATTTGGACATAAGGTAGTTCCTAACTCAGTGAATGGAGATAAAGGATGTTACCTTCTCCACCGGTTCAGATTGTCTTTCTTAGTGACTCTTGTACCAGCTACAAAGGGTTTCTAGGAAAGGTTATTCAGTATTAAATGCTTAGCTCTTGGAGATCTTCAGAGGAGGAACCAGGGACATATGTTTTTCTGCAAATACAGAGTATTAGTCCATCCAGCCAAAGCCCTTTGATCTGAAATGTGTAACCTGCCAAGTGTATCTCAAAAGTCAACTGATTTGTCACTTGTCTATATGTGCAGTGGGTCAAAGTCCAACTCACAGACTGTCTTTAGAGGAATTTTCCTCTGTGTAACATGTTTATTCCATAGCGGTAGATCAAAGTCCAACATCTAAATTGTGTCTGTGCCATAAACTCTTTATTTTCTACATGACTTCAGTAGAGTGTGGGTTTGATCACTCTCTCCAGGCTGTACTTTTCCTTTATTTTAACACTTATTTTAACATTCCAAACATTTTAAAAGGAGCAAGCCTCTGATTACAAATTATTTTGCTTTAGTAAACAGCTCTTGCTGGGTGGTTACCTTGAGCCAATTCGTATTAATATTCTTACACATGCTGGCTGTGTTCTCACTGTTTGGAGGTTGATGGTACATCTCTTTAACCACTTATAAAACAAAGCTTGGTGAATTAGTATTGATTCCCTTACTTGGAATAACAGGAATGCAACCTAGTCGCCTCTTGAAATCACCAAGGCATTCCTGGTGAGGATGGAATGTAAAAAATGTATGGAGAAAAGAGGAATTTAATGGTGTTCAGGGTACCGCATGTGGCAGGCATCCGGCCAGGCCTTGCTCCCACCCGGTGAATGAGAAATACAGAATCATAGAATAATTAGGGTTGGATATGTTTAATATCATAGTTGCTAGATGCAGCAAGTAGTTTTTTCCCTCCATGCGCATAGTTTCTGGATTTATATTTTGTTGTTATATCGACAACAAAGATTAATATTTCACAAGTGTCACGCAGAAGTTCAGGCTCTCATAGCATTCCCCACCTGTTTTGTTAAGCAGGTCTGCTCACACTCAGTCTCTTGGAAAGGGCTTATTTTTCTCTATTCAGCTGAGCAGGTCAGGAAATTAACCACTTGCATTCCTGTTACTCCAGGTAAGGGAATCAATACTCATTCACCAAGCTTTATTTTTTAAGTGGCTAAAGAGATGTAACAACAGCCTCCAAAGAGGGAGAGCGCATCCTGCCTGTGTAAGAACACTAATACAAATCGGCTCAAGGTAACAAAATGCAGACACATTTGAAGAGGAAGAAAAACAGAAAATTGTTCAGATTTTCTGTGCAATTCCTTTCTTTTCCTGCCTGCATATCAATTCCCTTTCTCACTCTTAAATAGGCTACACCCTCCTTTCTTCCTGCAGATAAACACCAAAGCAGAACAAGATGTTGTGCTGGACAATCTACAGAAGCTACATGGTGCGTAGTGAAAGTCCTTTTGCAAAAGAGCACACTAGAGTAGGATCTTTCATTAAGGAATGCTGACCAGCTTTTCCTATCAACCTGCTTTGTCCCCAGGATTTGACTAGCTACAGGGAACTATTCTTGGGTCTACTTCTTCTGGAAAAGGTCACACAAATATTCGAAACATGGCATGCACAGCTTTTGCAGTGCATTTAAGACCTAATCAAATTGTACCAAGGAAAGGAACTACTTTAAAAGTAGATTAAATTAGTTTTGGAAAGGTTTATCTTAAAATACTGCTGCTTGCACACACAGCTGAATTTTGAGAGAGATTTCTTCTTCTTTGCTAAGTGCACTTCTTTCATTCTTCATTACCTCAATAATGCAGAAGTGCACCTTCAGTGTAGGTCCAATCTAATATCACCTGCAGTCTTCAGCATTTATAAACCAGGTGTCTCTCAAGCCAGCCTGTGAAGCCGTGTGACACACCGGGTCTGTTTTCCACAAAATTAGGCTTTGTGTGGTGCAGTAAAATAGTAACGGAACCTTAGAGCTCACAGATCAGTGTCTTTAACAGATTTACTAGATTGTGCCCAAAAACCCCTCTATCAAACAATCCTTTTAGCTGCTGTTTGTGTGCATTGGGCAGAGACAAAAAAAATCAGAATTAATGTACAAGAAATTGTGACTAAGCAGTTCCATAGGCAGCCATTCAGCAGTACTAACGATGTATTTCAGAGGACAGGAAAAAAGCTTTTAGTTAGCAAATCCTTGAAATGTCATGCAGAAATGTGTGAAAACATTAAACTGATGATAATGCAATGTTGCTTATCTCATCCATGGTTATATCTAATCCAACATCTGTTATGTTTTTAGTGTGGTGTTCCCCACCTGCTAGAGATGAGCCATGAATATCTGGAGCTTTTGTTCCAGAGTGCTTTCAAAACACAAGTCAAACCCAGTTTATTCAGTATTATTTTGTTGTTGATTTTGTGATGCCAACAAACTCCACAGCAATTTACAATAAATGCAATGGTAGGTGAACAAATCCTCATTTAAAAATAGAGGAGAAAATTGCAAACTAAGACCATGGTCAGGATAGATCTTGCTGACATAGGAAATATGTATCTAAAAATAAATGTACACAATCTCAGGTATGTTACCAAAGAGTGGATTAAAAGATACCTTAACGTCGCTATGGGAGCACCTTCCCAAGAGGGAGGTAATTCCTACTGTAATGCTCCTGTGCCTAACAAGCAAAGGCCTATCAAGAAGTTGAAGTCAGTAGACCTTCCCAGGGTGACACTGTACATTGTGTTGTAAGAAGATAGCTAGTTGATGACTGGAAAAGTTTACCATGGGAATTCCTTGGCTGTTATTTGAGATGGAGATGCAGGTATTGGAAGTTTGAAGGGTTTAATTTAACCATGCATATTTGAAGTAGATGTAAGAATTCTGCAGTCTCCCCCGTCTGAAATGCCAGTGTTGGTATGTGTGTCACACATGCAGCTAGGCATAAAATAACTTCTCATTTCTGTTTTCTTTCTTCATTGTGATTATGACACAAAAGAAATTAGTTTTGGTCTTGAGAAGACTGGTAAAATGTACTGCATCATGTACAAGAGCAGGGAAGTCTTTTGGGGCATCTTTATTGAGTGTGAGTTAGTGCTAGGAGGTCTCAGAGGTTAAAAAAAACCCACATCATTTTGAAAACCGTATGTCTTGAAAAGCCCCCTTCTCAGCCATTTTTTACTTTAACTTTCTTTCCATTTCTGTTCCTCTCTCTGTCATTCATATTCGTTTAGTACTCTTTCAAAGTTAAAATGTTCGTAGAATGGTTTGGGTTAGAAAGGACCTTAGGATCATCCAGTTCCAACCCCCTGCCATGGACAGGGACATCTCACACTAGAACACGTCACCCAAGGCTCTGTCCAACCCAGCCTTGAACACCGCCAGGGATGGAGCATTTACCACTTCTCTGAGCACCCTGTGCCAGTGCCTCAGCACCCTCACAGTAAAGAACTTCTTCCTTATATCTAACCTGAACTTCCCCTGTTTCAGTCTGAACCCATCACCCGTTGTCCTACCACTACAGTCCCTGATGAGGAGTCCCTCTCCAGCATCCTTGTAGCCACTTTCAGACACTGGAAGCTGCTCTGAGGTCTCCACACAGCTTCTCTTCTCCAGGCTGAACAGCCCCAACTTTCTCATATCGTAGGATGAGTAGTTACTAATTTAATTGCTGCATTGCAAAATAATAACCACAACAGAAGCAGTGGTACTCTTCAACCAGTGAGACTCAGATCCTTGTGACAACAGGGAAATTATGGATGTGAAGGCTGGTTTCTCAAAGTTGAAGACCAGTTTGACAGGCCATGGTTCTGGTGATTTGGATGAGTAAAAAAATAAGAAACATTCCTCTGAAAATAAGAACCTTCTCCAGGTTTTTCTCCTGTTTTTAACCTGAACTTTATGGTTCTCTGAGAGCCATTTGCGTACAGGCTTATCTGTTTGCGGTTTTTCCCATCTGGAATCAAGTACTTTCAAACAGGAAAGTTATTTTCCTTCTGAATATTTTCCTCCATTTTAAAGATGTTTTTCTTCCCCCCCTAGAAGTAACAAATTTGCTCAGTTCTGAATATTAATATCTATTAACATCATTGCTAAACGAAATTAAAGCCATCGAACTGGATTCAGGTAGAACTGTACCAAGATCAATACATCAACACTGCTTCAGGAAAGGCTTTGGTGAGCTCATGTTTAGACAGCATTGAAGACACTGGCAAATCACCTGAAGAGTTGGCTGTTACCATTTGATGGTAGAAACATGTTAAATATTCCAGGGCATGTTGCTTTAAAGTAAGGTTTCCAACTCTGTAAAGTGGAGATGTTTTTACTATTAGTAGAGAGCAACATTGCCTGAATTTCATCACCTTTGACATTATTAATAAACCACAGTGTGTATCATAAAGAGGACAATAACCTTTTATCTTTCACTTTTGTACAGTTGCTAATACATGCATTAGAAGTTATCAGAAGTCTCTGTGGACTTAATTACTGGGGAGGGAACTTTGCATATTAATCTGAATAGTTTTTAATATGAAAATAGTACTTGAAATTCTTGTGCTACAGCATGAAAAGCTCTCTAGTCTCTCATTTTGCTCCTTAATGGAGGATCAAACACTATCTGTTTACTTGTTCCAGGAACAAATGCAAGCAATGGCAGCAAAAATGTCCTTTACGTAATTTTAATTATTGAAAAAAACCCACTGTTTTATTCCTAATATTTAAAATATATCCACTGAATCCATAATTGAGTGCTAGGAGGAATCTAGCTGTTGTTTATGGGAGCAGCTCTTCAGCTGGCATGAATAGGTGTAGTTTTATTGTAATATAAATTACCTCAGCTGTAAGTGGTTCCAGAAGTGGTGTTTAAAATACCAGAGTACCCAGAAAACTATCAGCATACCCAGAAAATGCTACAGCTTTGAGCACATTTATTCTCTAATGGGGAAAATGCCATTGAGTCTTGGCCCTGCTGAATCCAGGAGTCAAATCTCTTGCATGCTCACCAGCATTAGATTGGCACTTCTGCTTTCCATTTAAATTGCAGAGTTCAGCAGCAACAGGTTTCTTGCAGTGCCCTGAGAGCTCCTGAGTGGGTTTAGTGCATCCATGGGGCTTGATGGTGGGGATGTCCCTGCTCCACCAGGAGCAGTTTGTGTGTCCAGCCCTTACCTGGCCACGGAGGAGAGCTTTGGTTGTGTCTGGCTGTGCTGCAGCTCTGTTTGAGGGAGAGTGCTCCTCTCTGCAGGAGGCTTTGCCACTCGTGCTGTGTTGTACAGTCTTCATCTATCCAAGTCAGTGATGCGAGGCACCTACAGCAAGGCTGCAGGAGAATACTGTGGCTAAAAATAATGATCATCTCTCTCCACCACAGCATCTTTTCAGTTGTTGTTTAGACCAGATAAGCAGCCAGTTGTGATTTAACTGCAGTTTCAGTACTGGCCATTTTAGCATCAGGATAACTGACTCATTCAGAGGTACTTTTTCCCTCTTTCTGTGAGAATAGCTTTCATTTTCTTTAATTTTTTTCCCCTTTTTACCATTTTTTTGGTGTGTTGTTTCGTTCTGTTTTTAAAGTGAATCATTCCAGGAACTTCCCTGCACCTCTGTAATCCCTCTCTTGTCACAATTAGACAAACAGTAAGATTACCTTCCCTACAGCAGTTTTAGCTCTTGCCGTGTATTAGTCCTACTGATCCACATCACTTTTTGTAATTACAGAGAAGGAAATGTTAGCACAGTTCAGCTTCCTACACACGATTGATCCGGGTCATTAACAGAATACAGGAACATCTGGAGAGAAGCAGGGGTAGTTCACACAGTGAACAGATCTTGGCTTTCAAGGGAGTTTTTGTATCAGTGGATTCTTTCTCAGTTCCCAATTAAGTTATTTTTCTTGTAAAGCCTGCCCATAGAACTTGAAGCTAAGTTCAAGAAGTTTTCATTTGCTAATGCAGAAGCACATACTAACTTTCAATAAGCAAGTGTTTAGCAGTTAGGCCAGCAAAGAGTTAGGAGGTCAGTGGTGGTGAGCATTTGTAGCTGATGCTTACGGATGTAAGAGGCTTTCCTTCCAGTTTAGCACGGATTATATCTGCAGAAGGTGGGAACACTAATTGCAGATGATGGATTATCTGTAAAATTAGCTTTCCTTTGGAGAAATTCCTCCTTCGTGGTGAGTAATACAAAGAATATTTTTCTGGTCAGGCTGCATGTATTGATCATTAATATAAAATGAAGATAATTTTTGTGAAAAGTGCACTAAAATCAATGAATGTAGATCTCATCCTCTTAATCCTCTTCTGTCAGCCTGTGTTTTGTTGTGTTCACTGTTTTCATCCTTCTGAGGCACATTCACCAAGCAGAGCCTCTTCAGTGCTTTCATCTCAAGTATCTTGCAACCATGCATCTCCTCCTTCTCAAAGGCTCTTTATTCCACTTAGTGCCCATTTATGTCTTGGCAAATTAATCCTTACGTGTTAAATAGCATGGCACTCGTATAATGGCATTCTGTACAGGAGGTAACAAGACACTCATGGGTATTTAAAGTTGTCTGTATTGCTCAATAATCTTCAGTATTCTGCCCCAAACATAAGCATGTTCGTAATGAACCATTTACTTTCCCGTTGCATTTTTGTTCGTGGCACACAGGTACGAAGGAAATGATGGAAAGAAAAGTAACCATACCAGACTGTTTCAGTCCTCTCCAGAACCGCTTGCTAAGGTCTGAGGTGTAAGACTTTACACTGGACTTGTTCATGTTCCATAGAACTGAGAAAGAGGGAGGCTCTGTGGTCATACATCCCACCAGTGTTGTCAAGTTCTTAGCATCTCTCACAAGACATGATCACCCATTCATTCTCTGCCCTAAATATCCTTATGAATGTATAAATGGGACTCCATGTAGCCTGCTTCCATCTGGATGGCAGTGCTGTCCCTCAGGGAGCCCAGGGTGTGGGCTGCCAGTCCTGAAGCTGAAGCAGGGGTCGTGTAGGAGATCTGGTGTCTTCTTGCTTCTTGTGACCCACTCCAGCTCTGAGCTCCCTGGGCTGCTCTGCCCCAGGACAGGGAAGCCTAATACCAACAAAGGACCTTGCGTGTGTGTCTTTCGAACTCTTTTGTGTGTGTGTTTGGAGAAAGAGAGAAAGTAATAGGAAGGGAGAGGAAAAGAATTTACAGAATGTCCACATTCCTGAGGAGAACTCTGTTTTTTCTTCCTTTTTTTAATACAGGTAGTCTGTAATGCCCAAACCAGAAATGCATGATTCTCACAGCGTGGGCTCTTCCTTTATTTTGGTGCCCAGTCTGACAAGCTGGCGTTGTTCATTTTGCAGGAGTGACAGTAACCTGGAGGTACGGCCCTCTCCGCTGTGTACGTGCTGTCAGTTCGGGTTATTCACGTCCTGTGGTGGTGTTGAATTTGCCCTTCTGGTGCAGGCAGAGATCCTATCTGTCTCTGTAGCTGGAGAGGCGGCAGAGTCGCTGGAGTTTAACCAAGAGGCCCTCTCAAAGTCCTTATGGCTGATTTCATTATGGCTTGCTGCTTTTTCATTGTGTTTGACATTTTGAAGGCTGAGCCTCATTACATGCAGGCAGTCTGCAGCACCAGGCTGGGAAATGAGTTCTGTGAGGTGGAGAGCTCTGAAAGAAGTGAAGAAGAGTGACCACAACATTAAAATGAGATTTGAGGCAGATTTTTGTCCTGTGATGTAATCTTGTGCAGTATCTGTTCAAAACAAGAAACCAGAGACCTTAACGATGAGGGCAAAAGTGATCCCTCTTTACTGGGTTTTGAGACACAGAGAAGTATTTGGTTCACTGTGGTGTTTTTTATGCTCAGCTTATAAATGCCCTTTTAGTGTAGCAACATTGATACTTGCAAGGCCAATTCTGCTTTTGTGATTTTTGTGTTTTTAAATCCAGGTCCCCTTCTATTTCCCCATGCTCTGTAAAGGCTCTTTAATGCTGATAATGAGCTGGCTACTACAGCAACAAACTCCAGTACCACGGGTCAAGGGAAGACTACGGCACAATGTGGCTCCCCTGTGTTAAAAAGCTATACCTCTTCGAAGTCCTAGAGCAAGCAAGCAGGGACACAGTGTAAGTATTTGCTACTATATTAATATATCAGTGACAAATTAGATTTCATTTGCAAGCTCAGTTTCTGCCTTTCTCTGCCTGTTAATGAAGGTGATATATCTTCTGAGAATGTCAACCTTTGGTTCCAAAATAAAGTAAATGCTTAATAATGTCACCAGAGAGTTAAACATTAGCACTTGGTGACAGTTTTGGCATTAAGTGTTCTCATTAAAGGCAGTTTCTCCCTTGTTTACAGGGAATAGGGTTAGAAATGCTGAGGCAGCAAGATCTGAGGTTCCATCTTCAAAATGACTGTGGTCCCCAGACCCATATTTAAATGATACGGCAATGCTGGAATGACGTGAGGAAACGAAGCCTGTACCCAGGAATGGGATGGTAAACGCCCCTTCTTGTCTTTATTCAGCTGGTGCTCAGAAAGCTCTATCAAAGATCTGTGTCTGTGCCAGCAGCAAGCAGTCAACTGGCTTAAGGAGGAGGTACCTGTGTCTAGAAAAACCTGCACCTTAAGTGGCTTAGACCATGTTGGGCAGATGGAAGATGGTCTTCCAGGCATGGAAAGGTGAGACACAGCATGTTTTGCCTATGCTAATGGAGATGTCTGGAAAAGCTGTCTTAATTTGTGAAGCTGGGGAGTTTGTTCACAAGACTCTGCTGCTACCCTGAACCTGTTCTGAAAATCCATTGCCAGTAGGTTACTCTGACTGATCTCCTTTACACAACACTTTGGTTATGACCAGCTTTATAGTTTGTGGGGGTTTAATAAAACTCTATCATATCAAGTGAAAGTGTGAGGAGAGAGATTTGCTGCCAGAGTCAGTTAAGAAAGAGGCCAGAGAAGATCAATAGCGATACACAACTTCTCTGCAAAGCTAGAGGCAAATCCAGAGATGTGGATTTAGGGATTAGGCGAGCAATTATAATAATTCCTTCTGCTGAAAACTCAATGTGAAAAAGCCATCTTGGTCTTTCATGTGAAATATGGTGGGCCTTAAGTCCACAGCTGAGGGTCCACATAATGATAATTATGATAACTCGAAGGTAATAGATGTAAATGAAGAAAACTCATAATCAGTTTAAAGACTAAGTCTTTATTACTAAAGAATTACAAGTTATTTAGTTCTCACGTAACAACCACACAGAGAGAATTAGGATTTTTATCTGGAATTATACAAACATTTGACTTATTTCCTATTCCAGGAGGAAAACCAATATCTTTTCCTTAAATAAGATTATTTTTGAAAGGTTATAGTGTTAAAGAAATAGGGATATTGAAGGCATGTTATGAAAAACTAAATGAGAAACATGTTTCAAAAGAGGTCTCACAGTGTAAGGTCCAGTGCTAAACTATGCCGAAGGAAGCAGAGGCAGTGCCCAGTCTGGCAGCGCCATGGCACAACAGACTGACCACAGCTGCGTCAAGGGGAGCTGGTAAATCAAATTGAAGTGGTTCTACAGAACCCTACCAAAATGACTTCTTTTCACTTATTAGACAGAAATACTTAGAGGAAATTGAAACTTCTCATGGGAAACTGATAGAACTGTAACTTGCCTTCAAAAGATGTCAAGGGAAAACCCTGAAAGGAAGAGCATTAACTCCTGTGGTTAGGGACATAATTGAGACTTCCAATATATTGAGCTAGTAGTTACTTCTCCTGGAAAAATCTATTCTGAAATGTATCCTGCAAGAAACAATTGTCAGTGGAGAGTAGGTAATATTTTGGCTTCATCAAGAGGATAATTTTAGATGACTCATAAAACAATTGGCCAGACTGCAGTAGACAGAGCTTGGAAAAATGACAGAGATATTTCCTTGGTATCCCCTCCCCAAAGGTTCAAGGAATAAATCTGCAAAACAAAACATCCTTTAGAATGCAGGTGAAATTAAAAGATACCATCTACTGAAATCTCAGGATGGTGTAGAATGATGGAAGAGGGATGTGATCTCCAAATGCTTCAGCCTTGTAGGGAAGAAAGAATCATATGAGCATCTGATATTTTCACTTTGGAGCTAGGACGTTGTCCCAAATACTGCTGAAAATTGAATGGGTTAAAGTTAAGTTAACTGTGTGCAGGAAACAGAATACGTTTGCTGGTATTGGCAGTCCAGTCTCCCTGCTCTGGAGTCTGAAGTCTTCAAACTGGAGGAGTGTGCGATAATATGTCCTCAGCTGCTCCATCCAGCCCTGAGTCTTGTCCATATTTGAGGTACCCGTCACTCCCCAGAAAGCAGCAGGCAGGCACATGAGCACTTTGGGTTTGCTTCCCTTTGTTTTTTCTCCGATTGCGTAGCGTTGTATTGATCTTTCTTGCTACATCTGCTTTTATCCACTTCCTTTTGCTGACTCTGGAGTGAGGTTCTTGGCTTTTCCAGCATCAGTTTAATCTGACAGATTGGCAGCTCTCAATGCTGCAGATCAGAGCTTCCCTGTCAGGACAAGAGGAGTCTGCACACACACAAATCCTAGTACAAAGGAGCAAGAGAGAGAGAAGAGAAGGAAGGGAAACTAGAGAGAAAGGAAGCATTCTCTTTAAAACAAACTGGAAGAGGATAAACTCTTCCTAAGTTCAGGCTATACAGCAAAATATACTTGTGACTGTGATGGTGAATAAAAGCCCATTTTGAAAACTGGGAAACCTATTTTTGCTCCTTTAGGATATGGAGAAGAAAAGTGATGCCAGGAGTGGTTTGGGTACTGTAGTATCCCAGCTTCAGATTACCTTCACTAACCTACTGATTTACAGTCAATGTTTTCAATGAGGACTGGCTCTAGAGAGTAATAATCCAAATGGCAATTAAACATTTGATTTGCAGAAGTGACCAAAATAAATGCTGTAAAGTATTTTTAAAACTAATAGGCCTCTACCTGTCAGGAAAATTTTTCCTAGGTGGGTGCCATGAGTTTCACTACATACACTGCAGTATTCTCTCCTTTAGTTTAAAATGGGATTTAATAGATTTCAGATCAACACAGTATACATGAACAGATGCATGTATAGAGTCATGGAGTGGTTTGTGTTGGAAGGGACTTTAAAGCTCATCCAGTTTCAACCCCTGCCACAGGCAGGGACACCTTCCACTAGAGCAGCTTGCTCCAAGCCCCTGTGTCCAACCTGGCC
>JANHGB010026003.1:0-13680 GCA_026283785.1 Coracopsis vasa
ACAGGAAATGTACCACTTTAGACCAAAAAAGAGGAAATGCCCTCATCCCTGCTGGAAGCTCTTTATGTTGTTCTTTATAAGAGGCCATTTATTAATGGAGCAGTTTGATTCCCTCCTTTCTCTTCCTTACCCTGCAAAAATCTGTCTACTTCTTACCCAAGCTTGTTTACTTATGTTAAATTCATTGCTGTCTTAAAATGGTGGTGGTGGGTGCTTTGAAAGTGTCCCAGATAAACAGCCTTACTGTGGATCCATCTTGTAAGTGAATGCTCATGTGTTACGAATGAATTATGCTTAATAAGCATTGGAAATCGTGTCTTCTAGGAAGAGCAAGCACATGGCAAAGGTTCAGTTTTAGATTATTAGTCTTTTTTCAATCTTTACATTAAAATAGTATATAAAATGATTTAAAAATTAAAAATTTGTACTGTATTCATAAATACATCTTTGTGTTATATATGCCTGCCTACAAGTATAGAAACGTCCCTTCAAGGTGAGTAGATGCGGTTATGCAAAACCATTTCAGTTTAATACTTGGCGGTATTAAACTCAGTTTAATTTTAGTTTCCATGGGAAGTTTTGGTGAAAGTGCCATGTAATCAGCTGGACAGATGTAGTGTGATGTTTATTCCTTAATGTGTTGCTAGAGCTGGGGAGAGTGGGATTGGCATCCATTCTTTTCTGCCTGGCTCGTTGTCTTAGGGCCAGGAATGGCTGTGCTATGCCAAGAGGCAGTAAAATTATTTGAGACTCCTATGTCAGCCAGCACACTTTAGGTATGGCTGAATCATGGGGCAGTATTTGGGAGGAAGGGAGATTTGAGCCTCAAAAGGCTGCAGCAATAACAGCTACAAACCCAAAAAAGCCACCTTTGTTATTTGCTGCATTCTCTCCTAGTGGAGGATTCCTTAAGTTAAACAGAAATCCCCAAACACCCTTGCAGCCTTAGAGGAGATAGAAAAGCAAGGAACGCCAGCTGAAGGAGGACAGGCTGTGCCAGGTCAGGCGGGTTGGTGTTAGGCCCTGTGAACTCCACCACAGAGTCATTTTGAGCAGTTCTGCTTTCACAGATTGCCTGTTGGACCCATGCCTCAGAGGCTCAAACTTGGGATTTTCTCCTCAGGGCTTTAGGAAAGAACTTGGAGCAGGAGGTGTCTTTCCCAGCTGCTCTGCTAGCATGGAAGTCAGAGGTAGCAGCTGCAGCCAGGCGCCTTGATTTGCAAGGGTTGTGAAGTGCTGAAGAGAGGCTGAGATTAGCACTTCCTTGTAAACCGTCTCATGCTTCTCACACTGCGTACAATACAGTGTGAGGTAGGGTTCCATTATTAAGGTATTTCAGAGTAGGCCATATGATCGTACAGGAGCTTGTTCTCGCTGTGCTTGCCAGTGCATTTCACTCAGGTGATCAACAGATTTGCCTAACCTGGATACTCAGTAAGGTTTTGGTTATGGGTGATAATGTGGAAACTGAACATATCAATGATGATAGCATTAAACTGAACCAGTTAAACGCTGCAGCTTCCCTCTCTCCTCCATCCAAGGAACCCAGTACAAAGATGCTGGAATTTTTATTCTGACATGTTTTCCATCTCAGGCTGCCTATCCAAACACTCTTCTGTTTCAGCAGGGCATGAATGAACACAAAAGACCCTATAGTCTTGTATCTTGGATTTTATACTATGTTTGCGAATCGGGTCATCTCCATGAAAGTGTGTCCCTGTTAAGATGTATGCTAAGACTGTTGAACCCATTCTTCTGGCTTCAAGTTAGCACTAAATTCAGTGACAGGTCTCAGGCAATTTTATCTAAGCTTAACTGTCTGGGCTCCAGAGACAAAAAGAAGTATTTTTTTTCTTTGTATTACTGTTTTGGGTTTTTTGGGGGGTTTTGTTTTGGGTTTTTATCATTATTATTATTGTTATCATTTGGGGTTTTATCATTATTATTATTATCATTATCCATTATCATTATTATTTAATGTTTGTAATGAGAATGCATTGGGGTGTTTGTAGGGGGCTTGTGCATTAAACAGTGTTTGCTGTGGAACCAAAGTGTAGCAAAACGTGAAGGCTTTTTAAGATGTGCTCCCTTTTGTTACGTTCTCTGTTTGTCTATGGCTATTGTAGGTATGAGTACAGATCTACAGGCTACCAGTGTCAGCCAGAATGCTTTTACTTGGTAAATTCCATTGAAGAAAGATGTGTGTTTTGGAGGGAAGCAGCATGCAAACAGTGGCATCTGCTGATTCTTATCACACTATTAGAGTGCCCTTGTAAGCAAATCTTGGCAGCAGAGAGGATATAAAGTTTTTATGCAGGATAGGGCCAGTGTTTTGGTAAATTAACCAGAAGAGAAGAAAAATGAGTGAAACTCTCAAAACGCAACACAGAAAAATGTTTCTTCTTAGTGGTACAATACACAGCTTTGTTTTCTGGGCAAAATTAAATGCAAATCCAAGTTGATGCCTGAAGAGCTCCATTCTGCCAAGAGGTTTTATTTCCATCAGCTTTCTCATTATGACAGAAATCTGTATTTTTAGACCATAAATATCTGCGAAATGTGATCTACATATGGATAGGTCCAGGGCAGTAACAGAGTGGCATGTTAACGTCGAGGAGATGTCCATGGAGTTTAAAACTGTACTCCTATTATTTCGCAGCTTGTCGACCTGGGTTCTACAAAGCCTCTGCTGGCAACGTGAAGTGTGCCAAATGTCCGCCTCACAGCTCCACCTATGAAGATGCATCTTTGAACTGCAGGTGTGAAAAGAATTACTTTCGCTCTGAGAAAGACCCTCCATCCATGGCTTGCACCAGTGAGTAGCATCATTATGCTCGGGGCTGTCATTCTTGCTCCTCCAGCTATATCTCAGCAGCTTGCTTGCTTCTTCTCATGTCCCATTGCAGTCAGCCATCCACTGCCTCCCATGTCTTCTTCATGTTGCACAGGCTACCAAAAATTGGTGGGCTGGGTTTATGTCTTTCTACTTTTATTTTCTCCTTCTTGTTCTCTGTCAGATTTGAAAAGGAGAGCTAGGATTTTTAAATGGCTACCAATATTTTCAGCCCTCGGTCCTGAACTGCACTCTGAGGGTACTGTCTATAAGAAAGGATGGTCCTTGATAGTCTAGGTCTGGAGTCCAGTGAAATATTTCAGGAGTCTCTACAGGAAATGACTGTAAGAGTTTGGTTATCTGTTTTTGACTTGTATTTTTGCACACTTGTTACTCCTCTCTTAGAGCAGTATCCATGTTAGAGCACTACAGAAAATCTCATCCCTTTGATTTCCTGTTTCCTTTTATAGGACCACCATCTGCTCCAAGAAACGTTATCTCTAACATCAATGAGACATCTGTTATCCTGGACTGGAGCTGGCCTCTTGACACTGGAGGTCGGAAAGATGTCACTTTCAACATCATCTGCAAGAAATGTGGAGGAAACATCAAGATGTGTGAGCCTTGTAGTGACAACGTGCGGTTCTTACCCCGTCAGACTGGACTCACCAACACAACGGTGACGGTAGTGGACCTTTTGGCACATACCAATTACACGTTTGAGATTGATGCAGTCAACGGGGTTTCTGACTTGAGTACGCTTTCCAGACAATTTGCCGCTGTCAGCATCACAACTAATCAGGCTGGTGAGTTTCTTTCTGATTACCTTTTCTTTGTTCAGAGGTACTGAAATGTATGTACCTTTGTTTCCTTACACTGTTTTACAGGAGTTACTCTCACCACCGGTGTGCTAAGGTAATTGACTTGAATATGCTAGCAAAAGTAAAAGCAGAAACAAACCCAGTGTGTGTTCTGTCAAAGGATCTGGCAGCATGACTGTTATGATTAAGTCCCAGTTCCCAGTTAATAGTCTCTAATAGCAGACTCACGTGATTCCTTAGCCAGAATGTGTTTTATTAATAAAACCAGATTTTAATAAAACACTCATTTCAATAATCTCCAACATAAATTACCGTAGTAATCTTAGTGCTTAATTTTGATTAAATAGAAGTGAAAAAATGCTTTGATGTCAGGCACATAAAAAACTAACATTGAATTAGAGAGGTTTAAAACACAGCTTTTTGCCCTTTTTTTTCCCTTTACAAGTTGTCTCACCAACTCTGAATTATTGCCAACATGATAGGGGTGTGGAGCTAAATGCTGAGTTAGATCCTGGAGTCATAGTTGATAGTGTATAGACTTACTAAAGTCGTTGAGGCCCTGCATGAGCACAGCAGTATGCCCTGACTCTTGGATCAGAGCTTTTGTCACTGCTGCACTATTCTACCAAATGCTTCTTATTTGACAAGGTTGAATTTATCTGAAGGATGTGAAGAATTTAGGTTTTTCTCTGGCATTTGTTTAGGTACCATTTCTGTAGGAGCAATGCTTGCCAGTGAACAGAAAGACTAGATCCTGAAATTTCTGTAGTTCTTCTCTATGTGGTGCAAAGGAAGCTTTGTACTGAAAGCATGTGTGCAGTAAGTCTTCTCCCACCTCCTTCCATCCCACACCCCGTCCCTGAAATACCTACATTTCTATCTTCCTCAAAGCACAAACCAAGTTAACATTGTTCTAAATAGAAGTTCTCCTAGTGAGCTACATTACTGCAGTGTTTTTCACTATAGAGGATATAGCTGTTCTCCTCAGATCACAGATCAGCTTTAGTGGGAGGCATAAAAATGTGTGAACAGATGGTTTTCTGAGAGCAGCCACTACATTTCCAAATGCTCTGTAGGCTGAGGTGAACCTACCAAATTGAAACATCTTCTCATGATCTCTTTCTCATCTAGGCATTGACTTCAGCTCTGAAGCTTGCACTTTATCCCCATTCCAAACAATTTGCTGCTGTCAACAGTTACATTTTTTGGACGTTTGTGCCAGTGACTTGAGCAGCCCTGTTTAGTTGCTTGCTTTTCTTCTGTTTTTTATATCAGAGATATTGCCTTTCAGCCTGTTCATCACCGTAGCAGTTAGAAATCCCCTGGGGACACTCCATAGAATGAACTGTCTAGGATCAGTGAAAGGTATTTCTCTGCAGAGGCCTCCTGCATTGCAGTGTGCTTCCCCAGGTCCCAGACCTGGCTGCCTCTGCACTGTAATGCTAGGTGGGTTTTGATTTCGATTTGCAGTGTTCTGTGATATGGCAGGGTCATGCGTTTCTGGCAATAGCAACTGTGTTTAATGCTGTTTAACCAATTTGCTTGTTTGTTTTCTACTTTTATGCGTAGCCTATTTTTGCTTTGAGTACATTTAGGAGGTGTGGGTTACTACAGGCTTAACTGTGCTATATTTGATCATGCCAATTGGTTTACTATATTAGAATTCCTCTAGAAGTTCCACAAGTTACTAAAATTAGACCTTAAATACGTATATGAGTAATCTTTTAAAGCATAATTCCAAAAATGCAATTTGTCTTGCATTCCCTCCTTTGTTAAGATCACAGAAGGGACACACCAGAAGTGTATTTTTACCTTATGTCATATTTAAACACCTGGGTGGGGAGTGGGGAGACGAAGTCTGAAGATCTTGGATTACATTATAATTAAGGGTTGAACTGGAGGACTTAACATTTAAAGAAAAGAATTAAAGCACCATGGAACTGGATTTAGGAAAGAACAGATGTCTCCAAAAGCCAGTTATGACTCTAGGGCTGTTGTTTGTGCTGTCTGACTTTAGGTACATTCCTTCAAGGGCAGGGGTATCCACCAGTTGAATAAAGCTTCGGTTAAATGTCTGAGCTCTGCTAGACTCAGGCAAGTAGGAGAGGCATATTGCTTTGGGAGGTCATTCTGTGGATGGAGCATCACATGGGATGATATGGTTCATGAAGGCTGGACGGATTCTGTTGACAGACCCCCTGGCAAGCCCGCAGAAGGAACATTAGTCAGTAGGCTGTGAGTTTTGGAGAGGATTGAAGTACAGAAGGTCCCTACAATATGGATCTCCTCAGTCTCTCTCGAATCCAAGCTATTTCACTTCTGCCAACCTTGATTTGAGAGGCCTGTATCCTTGCAATAGGTATGATGAAGTTGCAGTTTTAATCCTGGGTTTTCAGAATCCGTGTGCTTGCACTGGCAGGGCCCATCCCAGCTTAGTGAAAGCTATTCTGCAGAACGTTCCTCACCCACCCAAAACACTGGGTTTCAAGCATATGAGTTTCCAAGAGCCTGAGGCAGAGCTGCAGAATGTTTTCTATTTTCTAATGACAAAGTTGTGGGCTTTGTGGCAGTTCTTCTGGTGGTAAAAATCAGACACTCTCCATCCTTACTTCAGATGAGCTCAGCTCAAGACAGGCATCAGCTGGCATTATGTTTGCTGGGTCTCTGAGCTCCAAAGGCCTGCTGGATATCGAGCAAATATTTCTTTCTGTGCTTCTCACCATACACATGGGCATTTATGCCTATAAATCCATCACCAGCCCAATAGATCAGAACGCGCATAGTACTAATTCTCTGTAATGCAGCAACTGGGAGATCTGCCAGAGTGTGCTAAAATAAATTCAGCTGATATGTTAGTCAGTCAGTTTGCACAGCAGCTCAGTTTCTGTACGTAAACAGATCATATACACACATGCATACATGTGCTTATAATTTACATACCGATGTCGATATATGCACACACAAAAAGGGTCACCTTAGATGTTGGTACCTTTGCAGTGACTTTGTGTTCTCAAACCTGTAACTAACAATCTCAGTAAGATTTTCCTCTCAGTAAGTTTTCAAGCTTGGTCTAGAAATGAAGGTGTGTTTCACTGTCACTTGTAAGGTTTGAAACATTCAGACCCTGATTCTAATGGTGCTGTGAATGCCAGACAGATAATACATTTTAAAGTACAAAACTGTTGTAAAGCCGAGATCCAGTTCCCTGAATTGAGGCAAACTCAGAATCATTTCAGAAGATGGATTGGTTTTTTTTCTTCCAACTGTCTGACCTGAGTTTTGCTGCACTTTTATTGCACTTGGTTTTCCTTGCCTTCCAGCAGAGGTTAATGAGCAAATATCTCTTTAAGACAAAAACAACAAAACCCAACCAAAAAGGTCTCTTGCAAAATACAGTAAGACAAGTATGACACTGCAGTAATTCTTATTCCTGTAAGTCTTTGGTGTGAAAGTTAAATAGGATTATGTGCCCTTTCTCTTTTAGTTTGTTGATTATCCCCTTTGATTGCACTGTAATACATGCCTTCAGTTGCCGCCTGATACAGCTTCCTCCAAATCATATTGAAGCATTCTGCTGCTGCCCAAAGAAAGCTCTCACCTCACATCAGTATGTTGCACCATGCAGATGCTATCTCCTAATAACACCAGTCAACTCCATTTAAAAAGGGTCTCTGGCAGCTATGGGAGAGGATGTGGAATTGGGTACCCCTGGAGGTGGCATGCTGATTGTGAATGTGCCACACAGAGAGGCTGACAGCCATGCCACGCTGCCTGACTTGCTGCTAGCATCAGCAGGTGTCTGGGCACAGATATTCTAGGTCTTCTTTTAATGCATTTATCTATAGAGATGAGAAAGTTGTGTGTTCCTTGGAGCTTCTCCAAAGGGAAGAGGCATCCAGTCCAGGTCAGGGCTGTTCTGCCTTCGGGCTGTAGCAAGTGGAAAACTCACACTTGCTCAAGGAGGTGTTAAATGAGAATTGTGTGTGGAATTCACTGAAGAAGGTAAAATTTGATAGGGACAACACAATTATGCTACTGGTAATCAGTTTACAAAAATGAGGGGAGGTTTCTCAATGCAAAACATAGCCATAGGGTCACGGATATATATATGAATTGAATATGTTTTGCAGATGGTGTGTGAGAGTTTAACAGTTCTTCTGCCCTATCAGTGCTTTTGTGATATCACACAGTGACATACAGGTTGTAGGTATGACTCAAGAGTGCTGAACAAAAAGATGTATATTTTGACCAAGGACATAATTGACTTAAAAGCACTTTAAATGGACATATTCTCTGCAGTGATCTTTGCAATCTAGAGGAAACCAGGAGAACTTTCAGAACCTGCAGAAATCTGTACCATTAGCAGATATGATCTATCTAGGTCTTAGGAAGCTTGGCCATCTCCAGGTACACAGTGCTGTCCCCATCCTTTCCTCCCAGCAGCTCTGGTGAGAAGGTTCACCATACGAGAAGTGGTTTGTTTGATCTAAACTGTTTGCTTAGTTTGATTTAGCTTTGTATTTATTAGTTCTAACAACTATAAACTCATGCAAACAAAATGATAGTGGCATGTCTAGTAAATAATAGATACAGTTCTCACTGTATTTA
This sequence comes from Coracopsis vasa, assembly GCA_026283785.1. Taxonomy (NCBI): domain Eukaryota; kingdom Metazoa; phylum Chordata; class Aves; order Psittaciformes; family Psittacidae; genus Coracopsis; species Coracopsis vasa. Next base: position 8,263 of record JANHGB010026003.1, read on the forward strand.
TTGCGTAAAACAAAACAAATACTGAAAGCATTCTCAGCTTGTTGAAACTTAAGGAAGTGCCAAAGTGAGTGATAACACATAAACCTTCCTATGTTCCTGCACTTCATAGCTAACAAATAAATATGATATCTGTGCAAGTACAATCCATATACATCTATTGGGTATATGCATATACCTAATGATAAAAATTTATTTAACCGCTTAAGAGATAAGTCACAAATGACTAGCATTCGCTGGCCATTACCTTTAAAGGCTCTAATTTTACCTGGAGAAGGTGTTAGAATTGGTTTGTAAAGCATTCTAGTTCTAGGTCTGTGTCCCAAAGTTGCTTAAGTTGATGTGTGAAATTGGTACAGAATATTTCCTCAGCAGTCTTGGTTTTGGCACTGTGAAGAAGCTTAGAGCCTTTGTCTTCTCCTGACTTTCCAGAATATGATTCTGGTAAGCTTCCTACAACATTCTATTTTCAGTTCAATCTTTAGCATTCCTGTAGTTGAGTACATCCTGTCCCTGGGGAGGACTAACCCCTCATGTACCAGGACATGCTGGAAGCCAACTGGCTGGAAAGCAGCTTGGCAGAAAGGGACCTGAAGGTCCTGGTAGAGCGTCTGGGACTGCAATAGGAAGAGCACTACCAGCAGGTCAAGTGAGCTGATCCTTGTCCTCAACTCAGCACTAGTTGAGACCACATGTGATGTATCCATTTTAGCCCCAGTCCAGCACAAGGGAGACATGGATATACTGAGGCAAGAGCAACGAAGGGTCAATGAGATGATTAAAGGAGAGAAACATCTGTTATATGAGGAGAGGCTGAAAGATGGGACTGCCCAGCCTGGAGAAGAGGAGGCTCAGGTGGATCTTGTCAATGCATATAAACAGCTGGTGTGGTGTAAAGAAGACAAAGGGAGGTTCTATTCAGTGGTGCTCAGTGACAGGACAAGAGGCAGTGTTCTCAAGCTGAAATACAAGAAATTCTGTTCAAATGTAGGAGAAAACTTTCTTACTCTAAGTGTGATTGAGCACTCTAGCAGGTAGCCCAAAGAGAGTGTAGCATCTCCATCTGTGGTGGTATTCAAAACCTGCTCTGGCTGACCCTGCTTAAAGAAGGGAGTTGGAATGGGTGATCTACACAGGCCCCTTTCCACCTCAAGCCATGTGTGATGACTGTGTGAAAAAAGGATAGCGTAACTCAAAGGAGAAAAGGTAAGGGACTGATCAGTAATTATTGTCCTCTTTTAACTCTGACCTTTTCATCCATGTAGCAAGGACTTCTCAATGAAATCTGAGGGAGTAAACTCCCCATATATTTACTCATGTTGGAGAGAGAGTAAACCTGTGGGTGCAGAGGGGCTGTAAACCTCAATATCCCTGCTTCAAGGAAATTCAGGAGAGTATCATTGAATTAATTACTTATTTATTTAGCGATGGGAACCTCAAAATCTGTTTAATTTGTCAGAGCACATAAAGTTTATGCATACATGAATATGGAAAACAGCATAAGATTGGCTTAATTTACAGAATGCCTCCAGAAGACTAGATATCTTTAAAGGGAGTGATTTGATTTATTTAAATTGCCTGTGGGTTCCTGCCTCCTTCCTAAGCTTTTTCACTAGAGAGCCTGCATGATTCAATCTTACTCATATGTGTATTTTACAGCATTATTGTATGCTGCAGTGCTATAGCAAAAAGCTATGGTACTCTCTCTTGGAGTCAGCAATGAGTAAACTGAGACCTACTTTCCACTACTAGCTTTCCCCATGTGAATATTGGGATTCTTGATTATGGGAGCAAGAGGTTTTAAATTGCATCTGAGCATTTCAGTTAAATTACCGCATACCTCTGCGTAGTCACACTTATGTTACTCTAAGAATTAGGTTTTTTCTTACTTTTTCATGTTAAATTAATTGGGACATTCTAAAGGTAGAGTGCACATTTGGGGATTTTAATTGATCTGAACAAATTAGTTTACAAACAAGTTTACATTACACTAGTACAGTTTTACTATGGAGACAGGTAACATATGTTGAAGATGTCTTTGGGCTTCCTAGCTGCAAGAACTGGGAAAGCTCCGGAATATTAACTGCTGTCCCAAGAGAGCTTGTCCACAGTTAGATCTTTAATTTCCATGTACCGTATTCAAATGAGTCTGGGTCATCACATTGTCCAGGTTAGACCAGAGGGGAAACAGGGGCAAAGCAAAGAGAATGAGGAAAATCAAAACGCTGTACACAGGATAGGTGAGAAAAAGGGGATTAAGTCTGTGACCCTCTTTTTGCAACAGAATATTCCCGAATAGAGCAGCTACTCCATATTAGGCTGAATATTCTGTCTCCAAATGCCAACTTTGCGTGTGCATCTTCTGAGCTCTTACCCCTTCTATTATTTCCAATATGATTCAATGTTCAGGGTTCCAGCAAAATGATTATTAGCAACAAAATTCAATGAAGATAATTAAATTCTCTGTATTTTCCAACTATACCCATGCTGATGCCCCAATCTTTTTTCTTTTAATACCTCAGGTCTCTTTTGCATGACTGCTTGATAATAAAATACTGTTTTCTTTTAATCACCAAGAGCCCAGGGTAGCAGCTTTAAATGCAGTATTATGTTTGGTTAGCTCTTAAAGGACTTAAGGCCTTGTAAACCAAGATCTCAACAGTGCAGCTGCAAATGGTGGTGGTAACTGAGTTCATCTACAATGTCAATACTAAATCAATTCCAGAGAGTTTTGTGCTGTCACGTATCTTGATGCCAGGAGAGGAACACAGGGAGCATGTTGTAACAAAAGGCTTCCTCAGATTCTGCTTCCAGTTCAAGCCAGCTCTGTCACAGAATCCGTACAGGATTCAGATAGTTAAAAAGATTAAATTGGGGTATAACTAGGAACCTGCTTACCTGCTGTAGAAAGAAACGCAAAGGAGACACAGGAGGCCTTTTGTAGGCTAAATTCCACCTGGAGATAGTAGGTTTTTTCCTAGTAACTGTAGAAAGTGAATAAGCTTCTTATACATGTCTTAAATTGCCTCAACCTGAGTTTTGGTCTCTGCACAATTCAGTTGTGCACTTGAAAAGTGTTGATTCCTTTCTCTGTTTATATAGGAAGTGTAAAGAGAGTAACCATCCCTGGATCCAAAATGAGGCATCTACACATGGGGATAATATATAGAATACCAAAAATCCCCAGATATGCCCTATGTCATCTCAGGCTTCCCTAGAAGAGCAGTAGTCTTATTGCCAGGAGTCTGAAACACAGAAGGGATAAGTTTAAGAAGAAGGTAACCAATAAGGCACTATGGAGTTTTTGCAAGGGGCTGGAATGGAAATTGTTCAAAACTGAGCACTAGGTACAGAGATTAGGATCACTGGGAGGAGAGTCTTAAAGGGTGTGGATGTAGCTGGTTTCTAATATCTTGATCTACATGTGTCATTTGCAGGTTGGGAATTTCAAGCCATCTTTTAGTTTCAGCTTGGGAGGACAAACATTTAGAACAGAGTACATTTTTCAGTGCTGTTGTAAGCAAAGACTCTTTTGGCTCCCAGAAAAAGCTGTTAAAACCTCCTCAGAGCTAGAATTTTATTTGCCTGAAATTGGTGGCTTCATGGGAATAAATTCAGCACCAAGTTGAGCACCAAGCTTTATTTCAGTATATGTCTTTGATTACTTGCAGGAACTGCAATGCTGTTTCTATGTTCAGCCTTTATTCTATTAAGCTAGACTGCACTGTCTTCAGCAACTCACAAACGATGTGTGATGCTCCCTGTTTAAATAAAATCCATATTTAGAAAGGGTTGTGTGGACTTTACAATCTATATCCCAAGACAGGTCCCTTAAGTAGATCTGTCTTCTAAGAGACAATTTGAGAAAGCCACAGATGTTTGGGGCATGATAGATTTCTTTCTTTCCCCATGGTCCTTATAAAAAGGGCGAGAAGATAGACTTATTAAAAGTGAGCTAATGACATGATGTAGGGAGTCTCTGGTTCACTGACTGTTATTACAGCTGTGCCCCCTTACGTACTGAATACCTAGGACATGCTTGGTTTTTTGAATGACATTTATCTTTTGAGTTTCAAACGTTCCTGGCATAAATAAAGATTTTACGCTTTTCAAATGTGTTTTACAGTTCAGCCCGCAGGCTATTCGAGGATCATTTTAACTCAATAAAACGCCTCCTTTAGGGATATAAAAGGGAAGTGTTTTAACAATGTCACTCCATGCATAGCCTGTTATTAGCTAGAGACGTTCTGCCTGCAAAGCCTTTGATCCCTTTTCCCCTGAATGTCAAGGAAGCTCTGCCGAGGCTTCAAAGTCTGACATACGTGAGTCTCTTCTGTGTGCACACAGTGCTCATGTGAATGCTCATGACCTTAGACAAAGTTCGCAGAGGAAGTTTGTGGCTCAGCTTTGATTTTTCACTTCCAGTACTTTTAGCTACCTTTTCCAGAGGTCATGTTGAAATTGTATTCAGCAATCAGTGGATAATGGTTTACTCACTTCTATTACAGTCTTTAACATGAGGCTACATGTGGATTTTCATTTAATATCTTGGCTTGGTAGAATAGTAAAATAAAGGTAAACAGGATGCTTAGCACTCAGTTAAATGATATTCCTTAGACTTCTGGCTCTCTCTCCCTTATCTGTGCTAGCATTCTCAGTAATCAGTGAGGGAAGCAGTCTGTGTTTCTCTTGATGGTAAACAAAGCTATCAACTTCCCTTGCTTCTTGAAGTTATTCCATCTAGAAAGTGTGCAGGCTGGGGACAGCTGGGTAAAAAATGTTACTTGTTTCTTTGGGTTTGGGGACTATTCCTGTCTATGGGAATTGTTAATGTAATCATTATTTTCTAAAAGCATTTTAATATAAAGCCAAATTATAGTTTGAGTTATGCACCCCTGCGTGTTACAGACTTCACATACACGCAGCTTTGGTTTGACTCACACCAACTATGTAAGCTGGTTTCAGTGTTGGGATGTGTTATCCTATAAAGAAGAAACATTCATGGAAAGGGAGAACATGCTCAGCACCTGACTCGTGATGTTATGGGCTGGGTGAATAAATTCTTCATTCCAAAAACTTCACACCAAGGAGCCTGAGGCTCTAACATCCTACAAAGCAAAGTAACAATGGGGTAGGAAAGGCAAAGCAAAACTGTTTATTTTAAACTGATACGGTCTTAAACACATTCAGTCAAAAACATGAAGTATTGCAAAGCTCCCACCATCCCCATCTCAAACAGAGAACAGAAAGAATAACATTTGTGTTATGAGTACCTTAGGGCTGAATCCTTATGAAAGCATATACAGCATTTGCTTCCTCTCTGAAATAACAGCTGTGAATGCCGTGGCACCATAATTTTCAGTTTCTGAAGTGAGTGCCTCGTGCAGCCTGATACTTCCCAAATGGACATGGCGTTTCCAT
>JANHGB010026004.1:0-18980 GCA_026283785.1 Coracopsis vasa
GGGAAGCAGGGGACACACACACTTTCTTTTTTTTTGGGGGGGGGGCATGGGGAGGTCAGGAAGAGGGGGGCTGCTTTTGTGTTGTGTGCTCGTTTAAAGGTAGGGAGGGAAGAAGCTGGAGCCAGGAACAATGGACCCATGTTATCATTTCCCAGCATCTGGAGTGCCCTCAGACAGGGAATGCAGCCCTGAGATGTGGGAAATACGGGCTCCTCTGGCATGGGATCTCCCCCCCTCTCCCCTGTTCTGCCACTGTCTGTGTAAACCCCAGAGATTTTTTATAATTCCTGCCCTGCTGGCCGAAAGAGGCGCATTGACAAGCCATTGCTGCACTTGAATTGAGGTGTGACCTAGCTGCATTGTCCCAGCTCCTTTTGAAATGCAGTCATCTGATGGCAAGAAACTGAGAAATCCGGGCTTGGTTTGATGTGTCCGACAGGCAGGACAATAAAGAAAAGGTGTTAAAACAGCCACTCACACAAGCGCGCACACACACACAAGCTTGCTCTCTCTTCAGGTCCCATGTGAAGAGTTTTTGTTTCCCACCCACAAAGCCGATCATTTACACTGAAGAACAGGCACTATTTCTCGGTTGTGAGGTCAGGGAAAACACTTAGCAGCTCCTGCACCCTCGGCTGCCCCCAGCATTGCTTGCACCTTTTTGGTTTCACTCTCAAAAAAACCCCAGGAGATGCAGCTTTAATACCTCTGGGGCATCAAGGTGATAGGACACCAACGTAACCAAGTTCCATGATCCTTTCCATTTGATCCTGAAATTCCTATGTGTGATCCTAGAGTACTGTAAGGGATATTTCTGCATGTGTTACTTAACCTTTCAGAATTCCTAATTTAGCCCACCAGAGCCATTCTGATTCCTCCCTTTCTGTCCAGCTCATACCCCAACAAATCCCTGCTTCTCTGGGATACTCCCCTGGGAAATGCTGTTTCCTGGCACATACTTTCAGCTCATGATACAGATCCAAGGCAGCTGCACATCCTTGATCCCTTGCTTTGTGATAGTAGGGGTGGTGGCCAGATGAGGCTGCTTGCAATCCCATACTGTTAAAACTTGTGCTTTGGGGTATGAAAACTACAATTTCAGCCACCTCCACCTTTCGCTTCTGGCATTCCTCTCTCGCATGTAACTTATCCCAAAGAAAGGGATAAATTTCAGGTCCCCAGAATGATCCTAGCGACTCCAAAATGAAATAGAAATATCCTTTTCTTCAGCAAACTTCATCCTCTTCTTCACAACCTTCCTGCAGCTCCAGGTTGGTCCACTGTGTGAGTCCACGCCTGGAGAAAAGTAAGGGTGAACTACGAGAAAGCAAAGGTCAGAGCTGAAGGATGAAAAGCCATCAGGAAGCATCAGAGGGTGTATGAGAAGAAGGATTAGAGTGAATAGTGGAAAAGGGAAGATTCTTCCTCTCTAAAGTTATTTGATCCTGTTAGTTTAGATTGAGAGTTAGTTTAGATTTGGGTTTTGATGAGGAGGGAGCTGTTGTGAGTATGTGATGGTACGTCCAGCAGTCCTGCTGCTGCTGTTTTGTTTGTTCATGCATGCATTTTGTTTGTTAGGAATAATACTGTTGTATCTCTGGTAGGAATCTGCTGATGGGAGTGTCTGTGAGGTGACTGCCTGTGGTTGCCCGCTGTTGAAAACATACTCTAACAAAGAGTTTTGAACCCATCTCCTTTAGATTCTCTAGTCAGTTAGAGCATGTTCAGATGCTGATACTCCAGTACAAGACAGAACAGAAGAAAAATGTAATCAAACGTGGCCTAGGGTATTACAGGGACCGTGATGATTCACTGCTGTTGTCTACATCAGTGATAAGCTGTTGTGGAGGGGGATGCTGCCTCTTTCCTCTTTGTTCCACCTTCCGCTTTTACTTTTTCCTACTTTGTAATGAGGCGTTGCTCATCATTTCAGCAGATTTGTTTTCCATTGTGGGTAAGAGGACAAAGCCTTCCAGTCTCTCAGGTTGTGTCAGCTATAAAGTCATTCTTCCCTGGGTTCATACTGTGTGCCCGTCTCCTGTTTTCGACTTCTGAGCCCCAGTTCTGGACCACAGCCCTTTTTCTGTACTCTGTGCCAATGGCACGAGGAAGGTCTGGAGACCAGAATATCTACAGGAGTGCAGAGGCATGCCAGAGTGTTGTGGAGAGTGGGGGGAGAAAAGAGATAAGAAGGACCCAGAAGGTGTATAGTGTGCCAACAACCTTCAGCTGCCCACCCACCGATGCAGGCATGGCATATATTGTATGATTTCTTGAGCTGCTTTAGATTGCGAGAGAGAGGAGAACCTGTCCTGGCCATGTCCAAAGCCTGGGAGATCCTCATGAGAGTGTGTGCTCAGAAACCTGGAAGATCTGTTTCCTTTCCCCTTTGTAGAACTTGGCTCAGCTCGGAAAAATGGTCGGTCTGTGTTTAATCATTACACCTTCATTTTGTGCATTTCATAGAGGTGAGGCAGTCCAGTGACACAAAGCTTGTGCAGAGGCAGCAGCAGCACTGAAGTAGGCTGCTTTTTAGCATTGGTCTTTCCTAGTGTTTGTGTGGTCATGAGAATTGCTCTTACCTTTTCAATGTGGTTTATTCACTGATGATATCTGGCAATGTACAAAAATCACTCTTCTGAAGTTGCTTCTTGTTCTGTCAATACAGATTTTAGACTGCATGTGTGTGTATATGTGTATCTGTGCATTATAAACAGACACATTCCTTACTGCTACATTTATGGGGGAGAGGACGAAGCACCCAAAAAGGTCGTGTTAGAATTTCCTCGGGGGAGGAGAGAATATCCTAAATGCAGGGCTGGGGTTTCCAGGTTAGTCCAGTCATTTCTGCAGCCAGAGATTTTATCTCTTCTGCCTTTTCAAATGCAAAAAGAAAAGAAAAAAAAAGGAGTCACAAAAGAACAAAGAGGAATATTTGAATATTTTTCCTTCTTTTTCTTTGAGATTGGCAAACCTTGGGGAATGCTTTTTCTTTAAAAAAAGAAGAAATCAGTTGAAACTAAAACTTTTTCATCAAAAAAGTGACACATTTTTATCATCTTTGTGTCAGTCTCCCCATTGGGTTCTGTTCTTCTCGCATTTCCTTCTCAAGCAGCTCCAGAAAAGCAAGCTGCGGAGACCGGCACCTCGCCCGGGTATTGCTCACACTGGTACCCGCAATGGTGTCCCCAAAAGCTGCCACAGCCCCGTGCTTCCCCCGTGTGCTGCGGGCAGTGCTGGTGGCCGGCAGGCTGAGGAGGGCAGCAGAGCTCCGTGGAGCTCCACACCAGCAGGCAGACCTGAGCCTCCCGGGGCCCCCAGCGTCGGGGTGACCCCAGCCTTTGGCTTGGGAGAGGTGTGGGAGAGGGCAGAAGGGGGGTTGTCCTTTGAGTTGACAGCGCAGAGGTGTGGAACTGGAGTGAACTTTGAGATGATGAGTGAAAACCCAAATACTTCTCCAACGCTGGCAGAAGAGCAGAGAAAACTGGGATGTGCAAGCCCACAACTGCTAGCTACAAATTTGCTTTGTATTAAGCACAAGGTTTCATGCAGGGTCGATCCTGCCCCCCAAACCAAGCTGCAGTTTTCCAAACCTACATCTGATGAGCGCTGTGGTTTGTTCTGCTTTGTGGGCAACAAGGGTTAAAAAAAAAGCTTCACTGAAACTTCTTTCAGCCTTTCCTAGCACCATCCTCAGCAACCTAAAGAACTCGTGCAGATCCAGGGGCTGCATATTGAGTTGTTGTGCTGCTAAATCTGAAACGTGGAGATGGTTAAAACATGGACAGTAAAAGTGTAAACCAGTCTGTGCTTGCAGGGGTCTCAATTAAGCCGTAAGGATGCTAAGCACCTGGAGTCATGCAGGCTCTGTTGCACCAGCTGTAACACCAGGAGGTCCCCCCATTGTATGTATTTTAACCTGTACAGATGCAGAGAGTGCTGTGCTTAACAGGATGTTTGGTGTGTCCATGGGGCTCTCACCATACAGACACAGACTGGTAGGGACAAAACTTGCCCGTTGGACTGTTACCTTAAAATACCAATAGCATGCAAAACAAAACAGATGAGTAAAAGCTTTATTTTGGTTGCTGAAAAAAGACCATAACTTCCTTACGGGCCAGTCTCAGCTGAATTACCTTAACTAGGAGTCACTCCTCTTTACCTCCTGGACCAAGGAGGTTTGGAGGGCACACTCCTCTCCTTATGACCTACTAATAAGGCCTTCCCTTCTGTATTACGTATAAAATGCTGTAGCATTTTATCAGCTTTGTGCTGTGCTCCATAGCAGAAGCCCCTCACTGGGGAGGGGGGGAAATCACAAGTTGTTCTGCAACGTCGATGCCATTCACAGCCTTGCCTTTGTCTTGGGTCATTACCACTAAGCTGGTGATAAGCTGCTATTAATTACAGATTGTCAGCACATGCAAATTGGAACAAGAGCATACCAAAAGCATCAGCTCAGTCCTGCTGAGGGAGCTGGCACTGAGAGCCTCGTGGGCTGGTGACAAACTGTTCTTGGAGAATCTGCCCTCTGAAGTCATTCAAATTTGCTTGAAAGCATCTTGCTGGGGCTTGTAAGTAGCTCTTCACAATCAGATTTGCTTATTCCAGTGAAGCTTTGGCAGTTGTTCTTTTTATCACCTGAAAGTTTGGTGATGCATGAAATGACTCTGAAGGTGTCAGTTTAGCTATTTGTTACACTGTGTAGTGATAGTGCAGGTGTGGATTGCCTCCTTCATCTCCTCACCCCCCTCTACTCACCCTGTTCAGACCCACTGCACTCACTGGTGCAGCACGCTTGGCCTCATGCAGTGCTGGCTGTGTTGGTGCCCCGGTCAAATTGGGGCTGAATCACAGCCAGGAATACATAGCTAGAGACCTGATCCAGCTGCTTGGCTTGCACTCTGAGCTGTATAGAGCATATGCTCCAAGCAGGGCAGTCTCTAGTAAACGTGCTAATGGAAAGTCTTTTCATTTATTATTGTCTACATGGGAAATTTTACTTGTTCCAGCACTGCAGCTCTGTAGGCGTTGGAAGAGCCTCTGCCTCAAAGCTTTAGTGTAAAAATGGGTTTCCCTCAGTTTGTCTCAAAACAGTTCTCAGCTGACCTCATGTAAACTAAAATAAGGTCAATGAGCTGAGGAGCCCATAAAGAGTGCTTGTCGCAGTTAAATGAAAGTTATTCCCGAGTGATATCTGGCTTGACCAGAGTGCTTCTTTTGCACAGACCCAACCTCATCAGTTGTTTTCAGTGGTTGCAGTGGCTAAAGCGGCAGCTGTATTTTCAGCAAGTGAATAACCCTCTTGCTTGAGAGTTTCTTCTAGGTTAAAATGAGAGGATACTGAAGGGGAAAGAGACTGAGCAGTCCGTGCCTATGGTGTTGGTGTTTCTGGAGTTTCCAGGGCTTTTAAATAGGCAAACATAGGTGTAATAAAAATAACCCTTGAGGAGCAGCACCTACAAATTCATGAAGAACATGCTCTTCCCAAGAGCATTCCTCTAGGCAACAAGAGGACTCTCAGACCCTTCCCTGGTGTGTGTCAGATTTGGGTTTGATCCTGGTTACATAGAAACTGCCAGCTCTGGACAGTCAACTGACTGGAGCTGTTACTGTGAAATGAAAACAAAAATGGGATGCAAGCATGTCTTAGGACAGTTCCCCTCTGCCAGAACAGGGTGCTTGCTCCTTGCCGTGCGTAGCATTTGTTAAATGAGATCTGTCTCTTGTTAATTTGCTTCTCGTGTCTCTCTTGCAGGTAGCCGAGAGACTGCTTTCACTTATGCCGTCAGCGCTGCCGGGGTGGTGAACGCCATCAGCCGGGCTTGCCGTGAAGGAGAGCTCTCCAGCTGTGGCTGCAGCCGGACGGCCCGGCCCAAGGACTTGCCCCGAGACTGGCTGTGGGGTGGCTGCGGGGATAACGTGGAGTATGGATATCGTTTTGCCAAGGAGTTTGTGGATGCCAAGGAGAGGGAGAAGAACTACGTGAGAGGTTCAGAGGAACAGGCTCGCATGCTGATGAACTTGCAGAACAATGAGGCTGGTCGCAGGGTAAGACCAGTGCTGACACTTTTCTCTTCTCAGAGGCAGATTCAGAAGGCTTGAGATAGCTTGAAGTTACTTGCAGGGTTGATGAAGATTGTCCAGTGATACCCCAGTAATGGTGTATGGTCACATTTATTGCATTTCTGTGAATATTACAGGCAATATTGACAATATTAGATTCCAGTTTTAATGGCAGGCTTCTGTTGCCAGCTAAAGCCAAATGAAATGCTGTATGGCATGCAAATGCAGACATGTAAACTGTTTCCAAGTAAACTAGGTGCTGTCATGGCCCACTTTCAAGGTTTACATCTCAGAAACTGGCTTTCCAGAGCTGCCAAAGGAACAGGCTGGTGTTGAAAAGGAGAATCTGTTGGCATTTGGAGTTCTCTTCTGCTGTCATTCAGAGTTTTGGAATATAAGGCCAGAAGCAAACATTGAATCAGGCTACCTGGTAAAAATATCTCTGAAACTTATGCCTTGCCCATTTACCTTGGTATTGGGCAAAATAAGTAATCTGCTTCTAGGTGACATTTTCTGAGAAGATAACACAGTCTTGATATGGAGACCCCTAGGGATGGAGAATCCATCACTTCCTTTGTAGTATGCTACCATCATTAATCACCCTGTTTCAACACTGTACCTCATTATCGTTTGAATTTATCTGGCATCAGCTTCCAATCAGCTCTTTTTCTGACTTTCACAGCTAGATCCAAAAGCCTCTTAGTAATCAGAATGTCCTCTACATAGAAGTATTTATCTACTGTAATTTATTCACCACTTTCTTGACAAACTAGATTAAGCACTGAAGACTCTCTCATTTTCAGAGGTTCTCATCAGCCATCAAATCATTTTCACATTACTTTAGCATACCCTTCCCAGTTTTCCCATATCCTTTAAGAAACTGGATACCAAAATGACATGCTGGGTTCTGGTATTGATCTCACTGATGCTGTAAACGTAGGTGAAGCTGCCCCCTTTGTTTGTGTCTGGTGTATGCACATTTGTTATTTACATAATTACTCTGTCTGTGTTTAATAGCCTGGAAGGTGTAGCATCATTCATATGTGGTACAACTATGTAGTCCTGCCTCTTTCCAAATGTAGAACAGAAACACTTATTTGAACAGTTGCGTCTTTTTCACAGGGTGTTTAAAATTTTTATCATTCTTTCCTAGTAGTGAGCTTTTCTGAGGTTAATTTAATTTCTAATGCATGTTAAAAAATCCTATTAAGTGTACTTAGCCTTGCTCTTTTGCACATTCTTAACTAATATCCTCAGTTTCTTTATCAATTTTCTGCCCTTTCTTGCTTCTAATTGTTACTCTCTTTCTCATGTGTGTCTGTGTTTTCTGTATGTAATTTTGGCTTCATTTTGTCACTAAGGAAGATTTGCTGTATTTTTTTGATTGTGGAATCAATGTGTCAGGTTGAAGCATCGCAAATACTCTGCGCTTCTTTTGTAAAATCAAATCACAGTAAATTTGGAGTAGGTGGAAAACGGTGCAACTGAAAGCTGTAGAACTCAGTGGGTTTTGGTTTTGGTTTTTTTGTTGTTTGGGTTTTTTTTTGGCTTGGAAAGGCAGAGAGTCTGCATTTCCTTAGAAATGGGGGGACATTCCTCCACGGAGTGGTAGCCTGAAAGTGACATTCTTCTCTGCATTACGTGCTTTGAACATCTTATATGTCTGGAGTCATGAACTTGGATTACTACAAATAAATACCCTGTCTAAAATAGGGAGTGAATATGTTATGGGATGTTTTACAGGCAGTCCTATTGCCTTGAGGGATCCAGAGACAGAATATGGCCAATAGTTTGAGGTGCCAGTTGAACTGTAGTAACATCTGTATTAAAAGATCAAGTCTGAAGATACTTGATTCACAGCACGAGTGAAACACTACCCTGTCTTGTTATTCCTGTTATATGGGCAAGAATAAGAATATCACTGAGCTGTGATTTCAGATGATGATGCAGTTTTAGATGGAAGAAAGCTTTGCTCTGTTTTAAGGACAGAGCTAAACCCAGCTGTGTCCTGCCTTTACTACAGTGCAGAAAGTTGTTTAAATTGTGCTTGGAAGGGTACAGTGCCCGTGCTGCTTTGGACTCCATAGACAAGCTCTCAAGGCGATTTCTGTCTCCAGTTAATGCACAAACTGGACCTGGACAAAGGCTTTCCAAAGGGGCCAGCAAAAGACAATGTTATTTCAAGTTTGGTTTTCGTAGACTCTGTAGAACAGATGGCTGTAGAAAATAACCTTAGATTAAATGAACACAAGTCATTTTAAATTAAATTAAATGGAAGTATAAACCAGTGTGTAATTAAGCTTGTGGATTTCAAAGAACAAACTCCGATAAACTAAGGGAGCTGGTTAGTAAACTCAGATGGGGAACTTGATGTGGAGGAGGTCTGGAACTTTTTCAAGTCAAAGATGCTAAAGCCATTACAATTCTGCATGCCAAGCAAGAGGAAAAAGCTTGTAGGAAGAATATCCAGACCTCACTGAATGAATAACTACCACAGAGAAGCTGTTAGGAACAGACTGAAAGCCTACTAAAAATGGAAAAACAAAAAAGAAAGAACTGATAGCAAATAAATAATGAAAAGCTCTTAGAGGTCAAGAAGTGTAAAGATGAAGTGAGAACAGTAAAAAATCACGCTGAGTCAGACCTTGCAAAGGGTAGTAAAATAAACAGGGAGTTTTTAAACTTTGCAAATTGGAAATTGGAAGAAAGGAGACTGCTAGTGAATGAGGATGGGGCAGACGCTAAAGACAAAATAGTTTTGAGTCCCCAAATAAGCAAGTGCTTTACCTGGGGCTTCAAGTTGGAATAGGGGGCATTGCTTGTGGGGAGGGGTACCATATGTCTGCTACACAATGGGGATGTCTTTTCTGTCCTCAGTACTTTTGCCTGGGTGAATAAGTGCTTGTTTAGATTTTTAAATCCCCCTGAGATTTTTCTGGGGCAAGCCAGGCACGGTCTGTCATAGGAGGCAATAGTAGCTAATGGTGCTGGCACCCTGTGGCAAGAGGAGGTAGCTGTCATCTTCAGACAGGTAGAGGAAGAGGAGCTGAGCAGCAAGTACAGGAGGTTGGGGCTTGCAGACCTGAGGTGGGTGGGATGGTGCAGGGGGCTGATGATGGAGGTTTGTGATCAGGTCAAATGATTCAGATGGGAATCAGGTCACAGCAAAGGGCTGGAAGAACAGAGGGCTGCTCTGGAGTAAACGAGGCTGGGACTTTAGGGTGGACTGAGTCGATGAGGATTTGGGGGTAGTGAGGAATGGAGATGCTGGGAAAGGAGATGAAAATGGAAGGATCTGGATAAGAGAATCCTGATGGCTTTGAGATGGCGTTGTTATGGGTTTTGAGGGTTGTCTGGTCAGGATAGTATTTGGCCAGTACAGGGTAGTCTTTCCTCTTGGCTCTTAGAAATGGAAATGGAAATCATCACCACCTAGGTGGAAACAAAACTCAGGTTGTGTAAAGCTCTCAAGTGGGCACAGAGAGTGCCAACTTTCTTACCTGTTACTCTGAAAGAGCTGGCACCTGGCAGCACAGGCAGTGTGACCTCAGCAGAACTTACAGGAGGACCTTGGGGAAAGGATATCTTGGAGGAAGAGGCAAAATGTGAAGTAATTTGTGAAGGATTTCTCAAAGATTGATCACACAATCACTTAGAACATCACTGATCTCCTAAAAACCAAACTAGATCTATTAGATCTCATTTATAAGCACTTCTGTGAGACATTTAATGTATTTCCACGTGGGAAATACTTGATTACATTGGGAAAGATAGGGAAAAATGCAGCAGCTATGAGACAGACAAGAAACTGGTTCAAGGAAAGATGTCAGAAAGTTGTGTGAAAGGACGTACCTTGATTGTTAACAGAGCTTAATTAGCAAGTCTTCAAGGACTTACCTCAAGATCAACACTTGGTATTTTTGTTTCACAGCCTCAACACAAGAATTGGAATGGGCTGAGGAAATTTCCTGATGATGCAAAGGTGCCAGATATTACAAATACAGAGGAAAATGCGAATTTTGTACAGCAGCTAATGACATCCAATAAAACAAAATGAAGACCATCATTTGAGGTCTTGTATGAAAAACGGTTTTAGTCATTAGGAAATGAGTTGAAAAGAATGGGTCACAGCAGTCCGCTGCAGATGACTGCAGATGTAATGTAGCTCGGAAGATGGTAAATACCCTGTAATGTACTAAGGAAAGTATTTTTAGAAAACAGTGGGGGAATACTAATGCCATTGTATTCAGCTCTTGTGAGGCCCCAAAATATTGTACTCATATTCCCGAGCAAAATGACCTCAGACTAGAAAAGGCTTGTTATGGTGGACTCAAGGGATAGGAATTTTTTCTTAAGAAAGTGGGCTGGAATAGCTTGCCATGTTTAGCCTAGCAAAGTGAAAGTTGAGAGAGGATATGACTGATGTCTCTGTTAGTGGGAGAAATAATAGGGAAGGAAAAGTACTTTTTAAGCAAAAGGCCAATTTGGCACATAGCAAATGGGCATAAAGTGAATACGTTTAGGCTGGGAATTAGAAAGAGATACTTTATCATTGGAATAGTGATCAGAATGATGGTGGCCGAAAACCTAATTGCTTTTAAAAGGGCACTCTATACATTTAAGGAAAATATTATTTGAAGCAGTGCCTACAATAGCAAGAGACCATACTTAAAAACCGAGAAAGTCCCGTCTGGTCCTGCATTCCTAAACTTCTGACATTCTGGTTTTGGAAGTAGAAAGGTGCATTTGTAACTCCATACTCCCGCAAGTCGATGCTGAAAGAAGGGAGTACTGGAGACACGGCAGTGAGCACTGCTAGGTGACTACCAGGTGCATCCCACGTACAGCCCTGCCCCACTTTCCCAGCCAGTGTTTCAGTTGATGTCTTCTGATTTTTAGGAAGACTTTTGGTGTCCCCCCTCACTCAGTTTCCTGTGGGTGAGAAAGTCCTCCTTGAACCATAAGGAGCTCTGATGGCAGGAGAGAAGATTGTCCCTGTTCTCCATGTTTCTTAGAAGGAGCTGAGAGGAACAGGAGGGGACCAGAGATCTTTTATCTTTCAGGCAGTCCTGACCCCATCACCTCTTCACTCCACGTCGGAATCCTTGTTGTGGTGCCTCCTGGCTTTATTGCCTGTGTTTGTTTGTCTTTGGCTGTTATCTCAGTACGTCCTTTCCTTCCATCTGTATTTTTCTTCCAATTGGTCTCCATTACACTCTCTGATTTCCCCCCATTCCTTATCTGTCACCCTGTCTGGCAGACTGTGGCAGTCAGTCGTTCTGCGCTGTTTACCCAGTCAGCATATGGCAGGCCTCAGTCATCAGTCACTCAAGCCAGTGCCAGAAGAGCCTGGAAGGGGGTCTGGCTAATTGACCACATAGGAATTCCCCGTTAATTCTCTTCCCATTCCCATTATTGCAAGAAAAGAATTGGAAGAGAACTTGGGCTTATGGGAAGGGCCTTTAAGCCTTTCCATTAGAGGCATTTTCAACCTGCTTAAGTGGCATGGCCATCGATCAGACTCTGCCCTCAGAACTGCATGTGGGGTCTGTTATTCTTTACCTTGACCTGCGCCCGGTCAGAGAGGAATTCTCCAATTTCCTCTGCTTTCTCCCCATTTGGGCAGTAAAGGGGGAGAGTGGGAGAGCCATTTAGCAGCTGAAGCTATGGTTACCTCCATGGGACACTGATGGTGGGAGCTGCAGGGGGCTGAGTGGCGCCATGCTCACCTGCGATGACTGGTAGCATTCGCATTCCCCAGCACAGCTACTACCCACATGGGCCAGATGTTTTGAGCATCAGTTGCTTAAAGCCAAGTCAGAGTGAACTCAGTCCCATGACATTAACTGAGGGGGATCGAGTTGCAGTGTTTTTCTAAAGGAACAAAGCCCAGGATTAGGAAGAATTGTAATACTTTATAAAAACACATGCAAGGGCAAGGGAGGCACGAGTGGCCTGGGATTTGACAGAACCGTAACCAAAAAGTGCTAACACAAGCTTATAACAAGAAGGCTGGCAGTGCAGTGAGGATATAGTAAGTGTCTGGGGCTCGGGAAATTCAGCTGTAGCTCTGTCTGGTTACAGTACAGCAGGAATCCTTAAGTAACAGTGTGGTTGGTCCTCTGCAGTTGTAGTCTGATCCAAGACAAGTGCTTAACTCCCAGCCTGTAGCTGTTACATTGCGCTGTGAGGGATTGCCTCAGTAAATTGAGCTCCAAGGAGCAGAACTAAAGCTTCTCTGTTTTAAGGACTCACTCCGTTGACTTTCTCAGGAGCTGGATTGGCCTCCATGTGATTTAGCCATTAAGCCAAATTGAATCTTCACTAGCTGTCAAAAGCACTAGATATTCATTAGGCACAGGAGCAACCAGTTGTTGTAGGAGAACTCTGACCTCTCGCTGCTGGTCCAGAACGTAGTCATAGGGCGAAAGGTTTCACTTGCAGTGTGCTCAATTGCATTAATCACCTACTCCTTCGCACACGAATGCGGAGAGCTGAGAAGCTTTCTTCTGAGTCAGTGCATGGGGAAGAAAAGAACCCTCAGCTTCTGGTTGCTTTCTTCAGCAGAAAACCTGGTGGGAGGGAATATCGCTGTCTCCCTCAGAGCATCCCAATTTTCTCTCAAGTTCCTTGATGTCCCCCACCAGAAACAGCTGGTGGAAATTCCTCAGCTGATGCTGGACACCTCTGCTTGGCACATGGGGTCTGGCAGAGGCACTGCCCTGTAGATGTGCGTCATGGCCAGGGGAGAGCAGAGGTGAGCCTGATGGCGAGAACATGAGGAGCAAGGCTGGTGCTTAAGCTGCTGTAGCTCTTGATTGCGCAGGGACACCAACTCTTCACTTTGCAAACTGTTGTCAGTACTGGTGGGTGCTGACAAGACCTCACATAGCACGCAGTTTTGTACCTGTCTCTGGAATTAATGGAAAGAACAAACCCAGCCTCCATTTCAGTTTGTTTTCCTAGGGTCTGAGCTTTGTAATTCTAGAATATACTTCAGTATTTCTCTCTCCTCCCAGCTAGTGAGAGGAGGAGGAGAGTAACCACTGTTTTCCTTTACATCGTGTGCTCTCTCTGCTGAGGGCTTAATGCATTTCACGCCTATTTGCTGATTCGGATGCCGGATTTTCAGGGGTATGATGCATCCACAGCCGCCGCAGACTCACACAAACATAGCTGAAAGTATGTGGAGAAAGACCGCACCGAAATCTTGCGTTTGCTGTTTGAGATGTGGGCCCTTGTGCGTGGCGGTAGTGCTGCTGGTGCAGGGAGGCCTGTGGACACAAGATGGCGCAGGTTCGTAACGTGTCCCTGCCCGCCAAGGCGGACGCCGCGTGAGCACCCCCTGGAGCTGAGGTGAGCGGCCTCTGCTCCAGGGCAGAGGTGTTCGTCTTCCGCACCACCTCCCCTGCTTGCCGCTCTCGGGAAAGCGGCCTCTGGGACACAGCCCCTGAACGAGGTCCTCTCGGCAGAGGTGGAGGGGAAGGGTGTGGGGACATGGATTTATCGTGGAAAGATGCAGATGTATCCTCTGGACTATAGTGTTGGTTCCTGGTGCGGGTGGTTGGAAATGGGCTGCTTCCCAGGTGTTCCCTTTTCGCAGCCCTGAAGGGAAACTGCAAAAAAATGCTACAATAAACACCACTCTTACTCTATGAAAGTGGAAGAATTTCCAGAGTCCACGTGGAGATAAAGCTTTCTCTTCTTTCCTTCTCTTGACCCTGCTGTTAAGTCAGGGGGAAGAAAGGTGCAGAAGTCATGTTTGGAGGAGGCAGTGTGACCAGAAATAGAAATATTTAGGGAATAGGAGCACAGCAGTTGCAGCAGGGGGAAGAGGAGACTTTTGTCTCCTCTGAAGGGCGAAACAACAGAAATTGGGGGATAATGAAAGCAGCTATGGAAACATGATGAATTCATTGTAATTCAGCCAGCTGCCAGTGCAGCAGGAATAGGCACAGCTTTGCCTGATTGCATTTCTTTTTCCACAGGCCGTGTACAAGCTGGCTGACGTGGCCTGCAAGTGCCATGGTGTATCGGGCTCCTGCAGCCTCAAGACCTGCTGGCTGCAGCTGGCTGACTTCCGCAAGGTGGGCGACTTGCTGAAGGAGAAGTACGACAGCGCCGCAGCCATGAGGATCAGCCGCAAGGGCAAGCTGGAGCTGGTGAACAACCGCTTCAACATGCCGACGCAAGAGGACCTGGTCTACGTCGACCCCAGCCCGGACTATTGCCTGCGCAATGAGACCACTGGTTCTCTGGGCACCCAGGGCCGACTGTGCAACAAGACCTCGGAGGGCATGGATGGGTGTGAGCTGATGTGCTGCGGACGGGGTTATGACCAGTTCAAGAGTGTCCAGGTGGAGCGTTGCCACTGCAAGTTCCATTGGTGCTGTTACGTCAAGTGTAAAAAGTGCACAGAGATTGTCGACCAGTATGTCTGTAAATGAAAGGAGCCACCAAAGCAACAAATCTATATTATATAAATCTCTATAAATATATTTTATATTTGTATAAATAAACAGATGATGATAATAATTAAAGAAGCTTATTTAAGAGACATTTTGGTTTTGAAATTTCCCCCATCAGGCCAGCTGGTGTGCCATTCCTTCAGTTTTGCTGGGGAGTTTGTCTGCGAGTGCACCTCCCCTTGGATGTTTCAGTCAGGGTGAAGAGGCTGAGGAGGTGCTGAGAAAATGAACTCCCCCCTACGCACAAGCACACTGTTTCATTGCAGAAACAAAGCCAGCAAGAAGGAGAAAGGTGGATTCTTTCTGCTCTGATCAGTAAGTCTCAGCATTTTGCATGGTTACTGCACATCTGAAATTACTGCCAGATGTGGGTGAGTCCTAGTTACCTGAGTTTCAAACCCTGCCACTTCACTAAACCCACTGGAGAATTTGGAACCAGTTTTTGATCCCTCTGAGGGCTTTGTCACATGAGAGGGCAGGTTAGGCAAGGCCCCTTTCAAGACATAGAATACAGCTTAAAGTCCTGTAAACCATTCCTGGATGCTTCACAGACCACAGTGTGGTGGAGGAAGGTTTACAACCTGCTGTTGTTAGGAGGGAAGGTGTGACCGGTGGCTGACCAGTATGAATCCAGCATCTAGGTCTTCTGTACCGTCTGGGCCAAGGGAAAACCAGTCCAGCTCAGACTACATGGCTATGTGCATGAGGGAGATTTTTAATTATTTTCCTTCTAATCCCATGCTGAAACTGAATTTGTCAGTGTAGAGGAGAAGCTGCCAGTGCCCAGGAATGTTTGCAAAGGCAATATACTTTGTATTTTGTCAGCAGAAAGAGGCATTGAATGCACACACATGCATCATGACTGCATAAGCACTCCTCACACCGCTGCCAGTTTTTTCACTCTTTGAAGTGGATGCAGGTGGTCACCTTGTTCAGCTCTATTAAATCCTCCTCACCACCATCCCAGATGTATAGTTTCTCTTTAACATTAAACACCCCTCATTGACATTTCTTTCCCTCTGTTGCTTGTGTATATGTATGGTTTTGTTTCATTGTTTTGGTGAGGTGTCTTACTTTGCTGCTCCGTATTTCAGAGTCCAGGGGCCATGCTCTTCCCTGGCATAAGGTAACCACAGATACGTTTGCTCCCAGAATGTGAGCGCGTGTTCATCGATGGAAGTATTTTCTGTGTTTTTCCTTGGTAATAAAAGAGCATAATAAAATTGTACAAGGGCAGAAGGCATTACCAAAGTCTGCTAATCAGTCTTACCACGTTGGAATTTTAGTAGAATCTAATTTATAAAGCAGGGAACAAATGCTGTTTCTAGCACAAGACATTTCCTGTGCCTCTCAGCATCTGCAGAGTTCATTTGCAGTCAGAACAATCAAGAGAAGCCAGTTCCCAAAATATAAGGGTTTGCTAATATACATCCCCTTTGTTTCTGACATTCCAAGGGTGTTAGGGTTTTTTCTGTAAATTTTAAAATGCACAAAATATGCCAGTAAGCAAAGAGCCAGTTGTGAAGATTATTATTTTTATATTAAACCTCTGTTTCTTATGAAGCATTGCAGTTTTACAGATTCCACCATTTCAACCACCAGAGAAGAATTTATATGTACCTTTCATACTTCAAATATTTGAGGACTCCAGAAAAGCACAAGGAAGAAAAATTATGTTTAATAATTAGGAGCTGTTGTTTTTTTAAACCAATATGTCCAGTTTTTATTTTATTTTTTTTAATCCAACAGGCAATATATTTGCTGGCATCCCAGAATGCAGTTTCTTGGAATATAAACAGTGGCCTGGATTTATTTTATTATATAAAATCCAAAGCCAGTGGTATTGTAATTCAAAGTAACGGAAATAGTTTTCCATGCACGGAAAAAATGTGAGTGCAATGCCCTGATCCAACTCCCATTAAACTTCAGTGGGAGCTGGACTGAGCCCAAGATCGGATCAAATGTGTGAGCTATTCACTCCTGGGATACTATATGTTTCTAGCCCAATAATAAAACTTGCTGTACCTTGGATACATCTAAAAAAGACCTTTCCTCCCACCATCCTCACTTCATGTTCCTGTCCATCCTTATTGCGTCAGTGTTTAAAGGTGTCAGCTATTTGTATATGACACCCTTAGGCATTGTTAACATGTCTAGTAATTCAAAATGATTTCATTTGGCCTTTCTGATAAAGACCACACATTTAAGGGAGTCACAACTCTCCCCACAGTTTGGCTCCATGATTAATTTTGTGGGTATAAACAACTTTGGGAGCGGAAAAGTTGGCATTGTTAAGGCTACTATTCATCTGGGCGTCCCTGGATATGTTCTTCTTTTTCCACCTAAAATGTTGTCTGGATGGAAAAAAAGATGATTTTTGGCCTTTTGTCCCAGCACTCCGGACCTCTGGCAGCCTGGTTGGAGCCAGCAGTTCCTATTGAACTGGGACCATATAGTGATAAGAGAGAAGTGACCATTGGATTTCTCCTCCTCCCTCCTCTCCCTTCTTTTTTGTTTTTTTCTTTACAAGACCTAGGTTTTAGTCTTCTTGACTTTCTGGGAGTTCTGTATCCAAACATTTGATCCCACTAAACTCTAGCTTAAAACTTAATTTCTGTGGCGCCCACACATAAAAGAACCTCCTTAGGGTGGTAGTAAGTATAAAATAAGAACACAGCCAGATTGGTTTGATGCAAAGCCAAAGAAAGTCAAACAGAAAGCTATAGCAGAACTACTTCTTTACCATGAAAGCAAAAAAGTGGTGGATTTTATGTTGTGCCTTGTTAGATGCACAAAGTCGTAGAGGGACGTGGGGGTGGGGATCTAAGCTTGATTCTGAGCTCTGCTGTTTATCTGCTTTGTAATTTCAACAAGTTACTTAATTTCTCTGAATTTTAGCCTCCAGCCTCCTCTTGTATAAAATGAGGAGCAGAATACCTCCTTTTTATTGTGAAGCTAGGTCTTTGAGAAAATATGTCTGAGGAAAACGTAATTGAAGGCCTACCCTCTACGCTCATTAACTCCGGCAGGCAGACAGCTGTATCCCCATTGTGCAGGGACACGCTTGATTCAGGACAAAGAGGCTCAGCGGCACCTCGGAGGGTCAGATGCTTGGAGGTAGTTGCTCAGGGGCTTAGCAGGAGTCTCGGGAGGGCTGTTGTGGTGAAGCTGTACTCCAGCACAACGCTGGAGGCAAGACTGTTGTACAAAAGAGAGGTGAATTCGGGGCTTGTTTATTTGTGGATATTGAATATCTTGCAGCAAGAGTAAGGTTTAGGGAGGTTGGCCTGGTTTCTGAATGAAATACCTGCCTGCTCAAATTCTGTTCGCAGTTTCATATGGATAAGATATTCACACAATACGCTATTATATGGTGTGCACTGGTAACTGGCTGCCACATTCCAACCCTGAAGTCACTGCACTTCAAGGCTGATAGAAATGACCACCCGTAAGTCATGTAAAACTAAAATATTTTGGCGTTAAAGGCACTATGCAAATATACAGTTATTGCAAGTCAGTGAACATCAGCTCCTAAACGGAGCAGAACAGGATGCAAATCTGTCATCATTTTCCAACTGACTAGTACTACATAAGTTATAACGTGAATGAATGAGGCCTTAGTATGTTCTGCTGCAAGGTAAGCTGAGCAATAGCGATCACAGAACAAACAGAAACTTTCATTTGATATTAATTATGTTAAAAAGAGACTGGCAGGGTGGTGAGAAAATTTAAATAAACCTTTTAACACCACCAGACTGCAGGCTATTTGCATCATTTGCAGGCTGCTATTGTTTGTCCCAGAAAAAGATTGTGCCTACCCAGAGCTCAGTGTAAGAGACTGCTGCCTTTTGCAACAGCCAAGTTGAACCCAGACAAGCACTGTGAGTGTAACTTATACTTGCTACATGGACCCAAGTTTTGTAGCCTTGACAAAGCACAAACAAAGCAGATCTTGTTCCATCATGTAAAGTCAAATGTGCAAGGCTCTCCCTCTGCTCACTTGACCCCATCCACGGAGAATCCTAGGAGGTTTAAATTAGGCTATGGGTGCAATTCCTAATCACCTGTGGCTACAGTATTTTCATCAGCTGACACATACACGGGACATCCCAAGGCAACCTTGGGAAATGCCTTCCAGCGACTAAAAGGCATTTCTCAAGTGTCTGTCACAAGGCTTTCCAGAACCAGCTGCTCATAAGGTCATTCATTGAGTTTTTGCTTTATTACATTTCAGGTTACACAGTTTCTAGAAGATACTCTATGAAATCAAGTTCACTGAAGGGCAAACTCTGAAGGAACTGTCATATGACAGTGAGCAGACGTGAACATAATATTGGATCCCCTTCTCAAAGGCCGACTCTGGCTTTGTCTAATCCATGGGACCCAGAGGTGCATCCCATCTCCTTAGCTCAAATGTGTATCCTGGCCATATCCTGACTCCCTTCC
>JANHGB010026005.1:0-20839 GCA_026283785.1 Coracopsis vasa
TAGATGGAGCTGAGGAACAATTCCTTCCCCAAAGGGTGCTCAGGCATTGGAACAGGCTGCCCAGGGCAGGGCTGGAGCCACCGTCCCTGCAAGTGTTCACACACCGTGGAGACGAGGCCTCAGTGCCATGGGTTAGCGGTGGCCTTGGCAGTGCTGGGAATGGTGGGACTGGATGAGCTTAAAGGGCTTTTCCAACCTGGTTGATTCTGTGATTCTATGATTCTCTCCACAGTCATCTTTCATACTTTTAGTGGGCTCCAGTGAGCTTGAAGCACCCCTGGCCCTCCAGACCCCTTTCTGGCATGAGGAGGAGAAGCAAGCTTTCACCAGGAGTTAGGGCAGGCAGGCAGTGTGATACATTCAAACCCAGCACCCTCCCTTCTCCTGCCAAGCAGCTGACCAGACAAAACGTTGCATCTGAAGCCAAGCAGCTTGTGCTCATTCAGGCTTCCAGCTTGTGGAACTATAAAAACCTCACAGAGAGTGAAAGGATCAAAACCCTTCAGCTGCTGTCATTCATATGCTCTTTCATACGCTTGGCTTCCCAGTGTATTTGCTCTCTGGGCTCCCAATGGAGACTGCAGAGACCAAAGCAGCCTGACAGGCCACTTCCCAGGTAGGGAACTTAGGTAATTTTAGGATAACTGAAAGCTACCAATCCTTTTCCCTTGCCTTTTCCTGCTTGGTAGCCATAGACAGCAGAGGAGAGCCTAGAGGAAGAACAGTCAGTCTTCAGGCATGTTGCATGTGTGGGTTTTTGCAGGGGGACACAGGCTCAAATGGAAGCATAAGGAATGAGATGGCACTTTTGGGGGCAGGCATCCTGAAGGGCTGGATTTTGCAGGAGGTGCATTTGCTGAGCTGTTCAGCATCCCCTGGCGCTGGGAACAGTACAGCCTGTTTGAAGAGGGAGGTGTTTGACCACTAGAAAGTGCTTGTTGTGCTGGGAATTGACATATTGCCATGGATTTGAGGAAGCAGCATCAGGAGGTGAAGGAAGAAAGGAGGGGAATTGAGGAGGGAATTACCTTTTCTCCTGTTTCTTTTAAGAGGGGAAGGATTATTCTTCAGTTTTAATTCTTGTTGGCAGCCAGCTTGATAGAAAAGCAGCACCTTAGCAGTAGCCTGTAAGTTATTCTACTAAATAGAACTGTTTTTGCCTTCTGTCTCCCTTTCTTTCACTTTTGCAGAGCAGCAAAGCTCCTTCTTAATTCTACCCTGGTGTTTTGTCACTGTGGGTACGGCCAATGTCAGCAAGGACCCGATAACTTCATCAGCCAACTGAGCTCTGGCTATCATCCAGGGACAGAGTGTGGTGCTCCCTGTCCCAGGTTGAGGGAGAGCCTCATCTGCCAGTGTTGCCGTAGGCTTTTCACCCTGAAATGCAAGGTATGGAATCACCTTTTAGATAGGACCTGGAGATCTACAGCTGGGATCTACAGTCTTCTTTGAATGTCAGCCTGTGTCGCATCAAAGCAGTTCAGAAAGCATCAGGCTGGCTTATGAGGGCAGCACCCCCCCCTTGCCATAATCCATGCTCCTTAGCTGTGCATATGAATGCAAAGAGGAAATGTTATTTCTATGGTGACACATCCTTGAGAGAATCTAATCTGGATTTATTCAGGTCGTAAAACTGACTTAGCACTGCGGTACCTAGACAGTAGGATAAATACAACCTTCTATTTATAACACTGCCAATCTGGCACCACTCATAAGCACTAAAAATACAACTTTTTTACAAAGCAAGTGGAATTAATGGGTGCTCTTTTTCCATTGTCTCTGAACCAGCCCTTGATCCTAGGGCATGGTGTTTGGCAGACGTTCTGCGCAACATGACTGAAATGCCACCTTTTTGGAGGGCTGGGTGCTGTGATAGCAGCAGTTCCTTTCCCTTTGGGTGCTCTGACTGTGTGTAACCCCTCTGCAAGTCTGGGACAGGAGTTATGAGTCCTGGTAATCAAATGACACAAGCAAAGCCTAGGAAAAAGGCAATTTGCTCTGCTGGAGCTGCCTAGCACGCGCTTCTGGTCCAACTGTGTGAGGCACATCCTCTTCTCCAGCTAAGCTTGTATGAACTTGCAGGAGCATTATGAGGTTGAATGCTGCTGGAGGCAGTGTGTGAACAGCTGAGCTGGTGCTAAAGCTGCTGCTCTTCTTTCCCGTCTCTGCCAGGTCCAGCCTGTGTTATCACCACGGGCACCAGGGCTTGGCTGCCAGCACTGGAGGGGATGCATCAGACACCGAGGCGGAGCCTGGGCTGACCCGGCTGCACAGCAGAGCCAAACAAGCCCAGTCTTGTCAGGCTTGTGCAATCCACCGTGTGGTAATCAAGGGCTGGCTGCCCTAGGACACTGGACCTGGATTAACTTGTGAAGTGATCTGTTTAAGCTATGGGTGAATCCGCAGTGGATCTTCTTTCCTAGGAGTGAAGTGAGCCTCACCTGCCAACTATAGTGAGTTTAATACCAAACATGGAGTTTCTTATATTAAATCTGTTTAACTCAGCCATGTAAAATCTGCATTTCCAATAGATACCATTTAGTTTTCCCCTGCTGCTCCTCCCAGCACAGCAGAAAGGTCCCATACCCTGTTCCCAACTTGGGTTCTAATGTTGAATAGCTTCCCAGCTGTCTTCTCTTTGTTAGGAAAGCAGAGACCTGGATTTTATCATTCACACTGTTGTGGATCATAAGGCAGAATCCTGCTGTTGTGATTTAACAACTGCTGGGCTTCCCCTCAAATGTTCTCTGCTTTTGCATTTCTTTGAGGAGCAGATAAGGCTCTCTTTTCCCACAGTTTCCAGCTACTCAGCTCTAAGAACGTGACTGAATCTAGCTGCTCCTCACACGGTTCTGCTGATTCTGGGGATGGGGAGCACTTGGTGGTGAACTCTGGCGAGGTCCTGGCACACAGGACAATCCCCAGGCTCCAGAATCTCACTGACTTGCGTTCAAAAGGAGTGTTTCTTGCTCCAAGAAGGGATGTCTTCTCAAGTCATCATTTCTTCCCACTTCCCAAGAAATACGGCAGAGCTGGCATGGTTTGAGTTAAGGTGTGGCATCAGGCATGGCACTGTGTGATGTGGAAGCAACAGATGTCGATGTTCCCCTAAATTCAGTCAGGTTTGTTGGCTTTTTGGTTTGGCTTTTTCTACCTGTGACTTCCCTCAAGACTGAGAGAAAAATCATTCCCAAATGGTACACAACGAGAGTATCAGTAAGCATCATGGGGTCCAAGATAGATGAGAAGCAGATGGCCTCAAATGTTGCTTTACAGAACAGCTTATCCAGGAGCCTGGGGCTTGGAGGGTACCAGCAGCAACATGCCTGGCTGATGGAAGGTCACATAGAGCCAGGCCAATATAAATCTGAGGTGTAGCAGGTTGAAAGGGATCTGAAAAACATTCCTAAGCATTTCAGTGATTGTCATTGTGACACTGTGGCTTCTGCCCTAGGAGCTACCCTCACCTTAAGCACCCATTGTGGCCCATTAGCAGTGAGGTGCTGAGCCCTGGTTCAGCCCAAGGTCTAGGATCCTCAGGGATATCAGATGAACCTAAATATCGAGGGAGTTGATGCAGACAGGGGTGAGATCAGGAATACATGAGGTGAGATGAAGGCAGCACTCTGCAGCCACCCAGGAATGGAGCTGCCTGCAGTAGTTCCAAGCCCAGGGATTGAGACAGTGCTTGCCAGGCAGGCAGGTAGCAGCTTGGTGGCAATTGCACAGTTGGGCAGTCTTGGAGAAGGCAGCCAGAAGGCCAAGTAATTCCAGCACAGTAAGTGCAGTTAAGCACTGCCATATGGCTTCTTTTGCAGAGGAAGAAGCACACAGGGAGTGAGCCATCCCACTGCTTTTCCTTTAAAATGAACTTCCCAGTTCTTCTGAAAGTACTTGGAAAGACTTGATGAGCTGTGGGGGTCACACGGGTTGGCAGGGTGATTTCAGAGAGCCCTGGAAAAGTGAGCCAGAGGGAATGCAGGAATTCCTCAAGGATATTAGCTGCTCTTTTGCTCTGCCCCAAATATATCTGGGAGGAGGCTGGTGGTAAGAAGACAAGGCATTTCTAATGGTAGAGAACCTGAGGTGGATCAGAGAAGGGGGAAGAAAATGCTGTCAAGGATGGCTCGTAAGCCCTTGCCATGCCAGATGTGTGGGGAGGAAGAAGTAGCTGCTGCTGGCTGAAGAGTGTTTTGATCTGTTAGAAACTATTGCAACCAGAAATACTATATTTGAACAGTTTTACTTCCTGCAAGGTTCTGGATACAAGCTGGGAGGAGAGCAGGCAGATACTTCCCAGCAAGGGCACGAAAGAAAACAGGAGGAATTTCTGCTTCATTTAGTAAATCCATTGCTTTTGTCCCTAGCACTGCCATTAGTCAGCCTGTCTTAACCCTTGCACTTTAGCTAACCTCTCTGGCATGTGGGAACCAATGCATGGGGCAGAAACCTGACTTGCTGACAACAGTTTCCTTGGGTCCATCTCTGCAGATGGAGAAGGAAAGGACTGAGTGAAAACAAGAGCCTGGATAACAGGGGAACAGCGGCTTCCAAAGTGATCCATCCTCAGATGCCATTCCTTAGCAGAGAGGAAGACGGTGTTTGGGGAAGCTGCTGTGGAGGAAAAGCATCCTTTGCTGAAGCAGGCTCAGGATGGGAGATGTACCAGCGAGACAGCCGGTGGGTGGGAGGCGGATACGGAGCAGGGCACAAGTAATGCCTGTGTTTGCAGGCTGGCAATTCTGGGGCTGAATAATGGAATTTGCTTATTTGGAGCAACTGACTTGGCTGGCAGAGGGAGATTTCTTCTCCCCATAGCAGGCCCCTTCCAGAACCAAACCCCAGCATTGTGAACAGGCCACAGAACTAGCTCATTGTCTGCTTTCAGTTAAAATCTCAGCTCTGAAATCACGCAATTGCCTAAGAATCCCTGCTTTCTCTTTCAGAAAGGTCTGTGACCAACCCTGCTGCTCAAGGAGGATGTTTTAAAACCAGGAAACCCAGAAGAAGCAAACAAACAGCTGTGGACAATCAAAAAACAACCTCCAGCAAGCCACCTGTCTTCTGGGGACATTCAGGATGCTGGAACACAGGTAACCACCCCAAACCACAGCTGCTAGAGCTTTTGAAAGCTGTTACCATCTCACTTGCTGTGAGAGTTAAAAGCTTGTTTCCAGTCCCTTTTCCCCTTCTCATGCTAAAACCCCACCATTCACAGTGGATCATGAATGTTTTATGTGAGCATTGGTGCAGCCTGGCTTTGATTTTGCCCTGCTGCTGATGCGCTGGTGAAGACCAGCAGCAGCTCCTAGAGAGCTTCCACCACAGCCTCTTCTCCTCTGCTAGCATGATTAGTGGAGTTGGGAATCTCATACAATCTCCCCTCATGGAGGACTGTGTTAATTACCCACCTTATACAAGCCTTGATAATAGCTTTTTCTCCTGGCCTGGTATTGCCATGGCAGCACATTGCTGCTTGATTCCTCATGGTTGGCCTGCTCTGTGGCTTGGGTTCTGGGCCACACAAATGCCTTATCTCTCCAGCTTCTCATGCCCAAGACTCACTCAGGATGGAGCAGCCACAGCTTCTCTGGGCACCCTGTGCCAGTGCCTCAGCACCCTCACAGGGAAGAGCTTTTGCCTAAGAGCTCATCTCAGTCTCCCCTCTGGCAGGTTAAAGCCATTCCCCCTTGTCCTAGCCCTACAGGCCCTTGTCCAAAGCCCCTCTCCAGCTTTCTTGTAGGCAATGATTAAGTGCCTCTAGTGATGCAGAAAGGGATATCATCTCTGAAGCCAGTTTTTCCCCACACACAACTATCCAGAGCTGGTTTCCACTACAGCCTTCTGCTGTGGCCTCTTAGTAGCACATGCTTATAGCATCTTCACACTTTGAAAGCCTTCAGTCCTTTGCAAACCTGCTTGAAATTGGCCCAGAAGAGCAAGAAGTTACAGAGAGACAGCAAGCAAGAAGGAGCAAGATCATGATCCCATCAGCCTTGAAGAACAAGGTTAAAAGCGAAGAGTCAGAACTGTTCCCAAGTCCCAGACCAAATCCTTTGTCATTCTGGGCAGGCACCAAAGCAGAAGCACTGAACCGCTGCCAAAAAGTCTCTCCTGAAGCCTGCTCCAGCCTATCCATGGCAATAAATAGCACTAATCCCCCTCAAAAAGCTAGATCTTTGGAGTCAATTCACTCCCAGGTGCATTTTGCAAGGTCACGAGATGGTAACAGGCTGCATCAAGATAAGATGTTCAGTGCAGATCTGTGAGCTTCACTCATCCTTAAGCCGCATCCACTCAGCAAGTACCTTAAAAATGAAAACATGATTTTATTTTCAGATCTCCTGAAACATCTGAACTTTGGGACAAAAGGAGTGTAATGCTCTTATATTGCAGGAATAGCAGGAATAAAAGACACCACTTTGAGCTGCTGAGATCTGAGTCACTCCTGATGAAACAGCCAGTCAATGGATACCCAGGGCACTGACAAAGCCTTGGCTATAAAATATAAATTATTATCTATATTTCATATAAAAAATTAATCTCTACAGCAAAATTATTCCTAGACTGAGTACAGTTGTAGTAAATATGCTAGTTTCTCCTTAAACGGGTGGTATATTTCATAAGGAGACAGGAGGTTTCTAGGACAGAGAAAACCTTGGTAAAATACAATATAATATGATATGCAGCCTTCATTTATAAGGCCCTCAGCCAAACAGGCTCCCCTGGCAGCAGGCAGGCTGGAAAAGCATTTTGCTGCATGTCAGCCTAGATAAAGGAAAACATTAACCCAACCCATACAAAGCTCAGCTGAGCAAGCTGCTGTCATTAAGGCCAGGGAAGAGGGAAGAATATCTGAAACTGAAAGGCATTTCTGAGAAACAGGGGTCCTGAGCCTTTAACACTGGGGGTGGAGGAGGGAAAAGAACAGGAGGAAACAATGTAGGAAAGATTTATGGAAAAGCAAGTTTTTTGGTTGTGTCCTTCTTTCCTGCTGCACAAGTTACAGAGCACATACAGCTCAGAGTGAAAGGCACACTCCTATAGGGAAGAAGAACACGATGGCTCCTTCTCTACAAGGTATTCTAGGTTGCCTAGAGAAGTCCCATTTCTGGCAATGTTCAAGGCCAGGTTGGATGGGGCTTGGAGCAACCTGCTCTAGTGGAAGGTGTCCCTGCCCGTGGACAGGGATTGGAACTGGACGAGCTTTAAGGTCCCTTCCAACCCAAACCAGTCTGGGATTCTATGAAATAAATAGAAGTTAAATGGTACTAGAAAATAAAGAGAAAATTAAGATAGATACCTTTGAAAAACACAGCTCTTAAGTATCATGGATCTTCCAGGCTAAATAACTCTCCTAGGGACATGTGCTTCAGGCCTTGCTTCAGTCAGAGAGCTGAAGGCTAACAAGGAATTTCTGACTCAGGGAAAAAAGGCAAAACCAATGAGGTAAATGGTTTAATGGGTGTTACATGGTGGAGACGGCCTCTGTGTGACCTCTCAGGGAAGATGGAAAGAGAGGACACAACTGATGGGCTTTTAGAGATATTTTATGAGAAGCCAAAATAGATACCAAAGGGCAAAATGTCATGGGTAATGTTGGAAATGATGGAAAACTGCTGAAGTTTTGAGCGTTGCCCTGCTGATCATTGCAAATACAGACTATAAAGGGAGGACTCATTAACCAGAAGGGTAGTTGGGACACAGGCACCAACTTCCCTTTTAGCTTCAATGGAACATGAGACCTATATTTTCTCTTACGTCCCTGCAGCAGTTTTTACCCAATTTTCACCCACTCTTTGCTCAGACCTTTTATTAGACTGAAGAACACAAGTTCTTCTGAGTGCAAGTTACACCTACACAACACATAACCATGCGCTGCTCAAGGGCTATGGGAATTGTCATGGGAATTGCAAATACAACTGGCTCTGTCAGCTTCCTTTGCTCTCGCTGCCTCCCCAAAGCATCCGTATGCTTGTGCAAAGGAAACCAAAGGTAGTAGTAAAAGGATTAGAAGGTAAGAAACCACCTTCTTGGAGAAAAATAGAAACAACAACAGTATGAATTTATAAAATGAGCTTAAATACTGGAGTCCAGTGGAGAAATCAGTGGGAAAAGCCCCTACACAGTTATATCCAGTGTAGATGCCAGGTATGTTTCCCCCGGGGCTGATCAAAAGCCAGCATATCCCCATAGACAAACACTGCAGCAGGTTTCCAACAAATCCCTCTTGCTGAAGGATCACTGCTACCACCTTCCATTTGGACAGTACCCTCCCAGTGAGCCATCTTTAGGAAATACCTAAAGGGTGCTCAGGCATTGGAACAGGCTGCCCAGGGCAGTGCTGGAGTCACCATCCCTGGAAGTGTCCTAAACCCTGTAGACCAGGCCCTCAGTGACATGGGTTAGTGGTGGCCTTGGCAGAGCTGGGGAACAGTTGGACTGGATGATCTTAAAGGTCTTTTCCAACCTAAACAATTCCGTGATTCTATAAAACCAGGCTGCCCAGGAACGTGCCTGCTCCTCAGCATAAAAATATATCCAAGGATAGATTAGATCAACATCCGTATCACAAATAATTTAAGCACAGATGCTTAAATACATACATCATGATGGGAGCAGTCAGACAATGTCAAGGCTTCTTCCCACCCTGTGCTCTACGAAAAGGATGGGAGATGACAATGCAGTCAAACTGCAGAGTATGAAGTTGTGTTTGAAATGTTTTAACATAACTGCACATTTATACACATATGTATGTATATACGTACATGCAAACTCATATTCAGAATTGAAGTTTTCTTATCGATATGGAAAAGGAAACACGGGAAAATTACCTTTAGAGCCAGAGGGAGGATCAGCTCCTGTTGCAAGGAGAATAGAGTCATCAGGAGAATTTCAAAGCCAGGCTCGCCCTGGTTAGGCCATTGCACTACCAACTTCTGGTTCCAAATGATAATTTCCTGATCAAGATTTGCCTGAGGCACGAAATAACAAATCTTCCAACTGGCTCAGGCTGTTTCGTTCAGAGAGATGATGTAGGGGATTCTAAAACCTAGGACTAGTAGATGAGTTTGGACACAGATCTATGCTCGCTGAAGTCTGAAGACATTAGTGTCTATCATCCTGCTTCATGTTTTTAAAGTAACTTGATGAAAGAGAAAAGCAGGATTTGGTAACAGAACTGCTTTAGAGTCAGCAAACTGTAGGCTGGGAAAAGGTCTTTGCAGCTCAGCAGGGAGAACAGGCAGTCCTCCAATGGAAGCTTTACACATAGGTATCCTATTCAGGTACAGAAGACAGGACTGAAGATGATTTATAACCCAGGGAAAACAGAGATGAAGCATTCCCGGCAATGTAATTAGAGCAACTCTTCCCAAGTGCGTACTGACATAACCACCTCACAAAATGCCCTGCTGCAGGGAGCTCCCCCTTTCAAACAAGGGATCGATCCCTTTCGGTTATCAAACGTTTGTCCCAGAACGACCAAGGACCCCCTCCTACCCTCAGCATGCTCTGCAGTTCCACATGGATACAGCTTCCCTGTGCTCTTCCCACCTGCACCTCGCACCCCAGGGCACAGGGTGCTCACAGAGCTGGTGCGTGCACCCCAGAGCATCCCTGCATCTGCTGCACGCAAAGAGACTCCTGTGTCTGGGATGCAGCTCAGCACTTTTGCGGATGAAATATGCTCTAATAAGCCACATCATTACATCAGCTGGTGCAAGATACATGTGCTGTAAGGAAGGATATGTATTTTTCAGCACTGATATATTTGAGGCAGTTGCCAAGTACTGGAGTCACATATGCAGCACCAGCAGCTGATTCCCAGTTCCAGATAACAGACTTGGATCTGCTAGGGGGATGGATGAAGTGTATTTGCAGAAAAGGTAAAGAGAAGAAAGTGTTGTAGCAATCTCACTTGCTCACTCTGACACAAATTCAAATTTATACCTCTAACATATGGGACCATCATATTCTAGATATATCTGTGTTACTGGAGAGAAGAGAGGGGGGAAAAGGCAAAAAGTACACCACAACATATAACAAAAAGGAAGATTAGGGTCAAAACCATCGCTAAGATCATTCATCTGACCCCAGGTACACTGCACCCATGTTCACAACGTTGAAGAACCCCAGTCAGCTCATTTATTAAACCCTGTCTAAGGCCAGCTTTCAAGGATTTGCTCTTACTGGGACACAGGCACAATCACTTTCCCAGCAACACACAACAAAACCTACTTCCATGAAGTGTTTAGAACAGTCTCAATCTTCTCACTGTTATTTTATACCGGCATAAACCATCACAAAGAACTCTCATGCCCAGGAAGCAGTAAGCAAGCAAAGAATACTCTCAGTGAGGAGAGGGGTAAATCTATAGAAGAGCAACCAACATGGGAAAGACATTTTTCCTCATCTCCAGTCTAAACCTCCCCTGGTGCATGCAGTTCCAAGCCCCATCCAACCTGGCCTTGAACACCGGCAGGGATGGGGCAGTCACAGCTTCTCCTCACACTGACACAGCAAGGTTAAAGCACTGCAGTGAGTTAACATACAGCTCCCTGAGAACTGATGAACTGTCATAAGAAGAGTCTGCATTAGCAGCCTACCAGTGCAATATAACACCAGCCATGGCAGGATTCACATTAAAAATCTGATACTGTTCCACTAACTGCAAAGATCAATTTAGGGTGCGTCACCATTCAAAAGACAGACAAGATCCCTGGTCCCTGCACCTAATGGTGTATTGATTCAGCAGACACCCAAGTGCCAGCTCTGAACCTGATGGACTTTGCTGAAGCCCCCAAGGTATCCCCACACATGCCAAATAACTCAGAGCCTATCGGATAGTTTGGGACACAGGACCTGGAATGAGAAAGGCCAAGGGTAAAAGCAGTCTTGCATATTGGTGCTGGTCTGCCATGCGCCTGTTTGGGTGATGAATTAAGCAACTGTCTGCTGCTTTATTTTTAGAAGATAGATTGCAATTCAAGCAAGTACAAACTATCCTGCTTCCCTATTTGAGCTGCCTGGAAATCAGTCTGGCAGGACACATGTCTACGTGCAAGACCTGCCCAGAGACGATGGCAGGAGCAGCACTGATGGCAGCTCATTTGTCCAGAGAAGTTATAGACAGGGGCTTTGAGCAGCTTCTGGAACAAGATGATCTCTAAAGGTCCTTCCCAATCCAAGTCATTCCATGACTCTGTGATTCTGCACAGAGGTCTCCCCATTTATTTTGAGACCCAACCCAAGCATCAGAAAGGACAAAGTAAAATTAGGACACATTGCTCATTAAAACATCTTTAGGATAGGCAGTTTAAGAAGTTCCCAAACTCTTCCATCCACAGCAGCAAAAACTTACCCCTCTCATCTGTGCTGATGCCACACTGCAAACTCTTCATCCCCAGCTAGTCACTTCCTATCAGCCACTGACAGAAACCCAGGCTCAGAGGATCCTCCTGGTTGACTCCACATTGCTGCTTTCATGCTCCAGTGTAACATTTAACTTCTATGGGTAACACAGTCCACTCCCACGCCATCACAACCCTTCTGCATCCAGCCAGAGCTGCAGCTGGAGCAGAGCACACCACAGAGATGCTCAGCTTCAGTGCAGCTCAGGACCAAGCAGCCATAGATGGAGAAATAAGAATGTAAATCCATCCTGCCCCAGAGAAACTGCAACTAGGGTCACACCAGCAGCGGGACAGGGCTACCCCCAGGACTGGAGCAGAGCCACAGGACCAAGTATGGGAACACGAAGAGAACAGAACCCACAAAACCACAAAGCAACATTTTTTAAACCCCATTCAAAGGTTAAAAATAATATTTTGCACTTCTATTTTCACCAGGAATCTGTTATTTCCAGATCGTGTTTCTATAACAAGCTGTTAGTGTTTGTGGTTTCTCTTAATGCATGTTCTTGTTTTCCTTTCTGTAAAACATTTCCCCTCTCCATAGATTAGCCTGTTGGAAAAGGGGAAAAAAAAATGCCATTTGGTAAGAAATGAGATGAAGAAATATCACACTGTAGAGCAGATATCGTAAGTACAAAGCCAGTTACTCCGTTTGGGGTTTATGCTTATGTGATAAGTTACACGTTCAGCACACAACATGTGTTAGCCCCAGGCATGGGGTATCTCCTCCACGAGCCACTGGAAGCCAGGGAATGGGAAAGCGAAGGAAACTGGACACGGTCACCAAACCACTGTACCAGCTCAGGCTATAAAACCTTACAGATGCTGACGAAGCCAAACAAGGAGAGGTCCTCAATGTACTTCCAAGTCTCTCTACATGGGCCCTTTGATTCATATTAGGCCTCCCTGGGTTGCCCCTAAATCTGCTCATGAAGCTATTCTTTCAAGATCTACATACTGGAGAAGGGATGACATTGCCCACAATGGGCTCTCTCAAAAGAAGAATGAACATCTTGAAGCCAACATGAAATTATGATGTTAACACAGCTGCAAAAAGAGAAACTCTGAGTTAAAACCTGCATCTTCATGCAGTGTGTGCATCCTTGTTCCTGCTAATTGAGTTTTACTGAGCTGTGAACTTACTACCTACTTTTTAAGGTCAAGAAAGTCAATTTTACAGGGTTTTGCTTAGTGAGTTTAATTCCTTTGATAAGACTTGTTCTGCCTGTGTTCAGATGCTGTTCTCACTCAGCAACCAAGCCAATTTCTTGTTGGTTTACTGGTGTGCATTCAGTGCTCTCACACATACAGGACACCCCAGAGAACGCTTCTGCTCTTCACATTTCTTCCCATCTGTTTATGCCCTGCAAATTGGTCATCAGGGTGACACACCATGACCTGGAACATCTAAGGACAGAAATAAAGGCACTAATTTGGTCATCAGAGAGAAATATTCTTCACTGCAATGCCTCTACTCATGTACACATCTGCATTCTCCACACACACCCACTACTCACAGATCCACAGCGGTTTATGCAATGTGATGAACGTAGAAGCACAATAGATACCTCTTATTGCTAGATAAGATATTAGATACCTCTGGGATTGCTCTAATAGGTCTTAGTCTCTAAATGGCGATGTCAGAGCTTTAAATTCATGTACTTTGCTACCAAACACAAGTCACTGAACTCAGTAAAACTATTCAAGTGCTGAAGTAAAGCATAAGTTTAAATGCTTTGCCAGATCTGGGTCTTGAGGAAGGAAACCTGGAGCTTGCTCTCTACCATCAATGCAAGTTTATGAATGGTTCTGCTGTACAGCATTGGAAACAATTCCTAAGAGGCCACAGATCTGTGACTATTTAACTTTGTGTTTCTATAGAGAGCTTCTGATGATAGGCACTAAGTGCTTTAAAAACATAATTAATGCTCAAAGCACTCCTGAGAGGGAGCTAAATGTATGACTCAGATTTTAAACTACCTGAAGTAGGACCGTCCTTGTTCTTTATGTAAAACATAACATAAAACTTGGTATAGGGGTACATGGTATAACAGGGTTGGTCCCATTGGGTTTGGTTCTCCAAGAGAACAAGAGAGAAAACATAACTCACTCCTACTCTAGGTGGTCAAACACAGAAAATAAGTTGTCCAAGGTGACTTAGCCAGAAAAGGTCAATGTTCAGAGACAGAATCTGAGTTCTTAGGAAATTAAAGGGATTCCTACATCCAGAACAACCTATACCTGAGGGATTTCCTTCAGAGGCCCTCCCTCAACTAAACACCACCAAATGACAGGTAACACCAGAACACTGATGTTAATGAGTAGCTCCCCAGCACACAGGAATTGACTGTTCTTTTTGTGTCAATACTTTAAGTCAAGAAAAGATTTAAATGCCTTCCGCTGCTTGTTCTAGACACAAAGAGAGAATGTTATCAAGGCTGTATTTTAATTAACGTCCAAATTCATCACCTTAAGCAATTTGGGAGGTATCTTTTGACCAGACAGCGTGTTCTATCTTCTTCTTGCTCCTTCATCTATCAAGGGAGAAACTCAATTCACTGCCCCAGTACAGAGCTGCACTCTTCACCCATAAACAGACCAAAGGACTGAAGAGGGAAGAAAGGCTGTTGTATGATACCCACGGTCACCAACCTCATTTAGCAGTTCCTTGCCTTTCCAGGTCAGGCTTACCAGGGAATCAGCTTCCCAGTGGAAAATGCTGCTGCACTGGACATCAAGCTGCTGGAGCTGAGCTCCATTCCTTCAGTATTCAAACAGATCCTGGGGATGCTGAGAAAAAGATGCCCTGAAAAGATGCTCTTTCTCATAAAAGGAACTTCCAATTCCCAAAATGGTTACAAATCCAGTGCTTACAGAAGAGAATGAAAACCAGTCCTCACTGGGAGCTCAAGGCACGCAAAGGGAGCTGAGGACCTAAATTGGGGACACCTTCCTCTAGCAGGACAGGGTCACACTGCCCTGACTCCCACAAGGGCTGAAGGGGATCATTTCTTCTCCCCCATTCTTTCCCAAGGACATTCCTTCTAGGATCCGCCACATTTTTCCTTCCTGCTTGCTATGATAAAGCCTCCTACACCCAGTGAGTTTGCAGAGACTGCATTCTCCTTGGGGAAATCATTTATTTATGAGCAAAACACAGCTCCTGCTTCAGATGCAGGTCAAGAGAAAATACAAAAGCTTTACATTCATTTCTCCGTGTTTACTTATTAAGGATATATCACCTTCAGATAACAGCCGAGAACAACTTGGATCTACAGTTCAAAGAGAATAAGAAATGTTGAGCAGAAAGCAAGGAAAGGCAGGGAGAGCAGTGAGCTGCTCTCCTAACTCATCTTTTGGGCTGACATTTTCAGTTTACAGTACACACTCTCAAATGGAAGGTGGAAGACTGAAGTGCTGCCAGCACTTACTCTTCAGTGCTGCTTTTCAGCGTGAAGTTTTCATGAGGCCAGAAGTTCGCATCTCTGCATTCACTCTGAGCACCAGGCACTGCTACAGTGACTCTGTGCTCATGGTCCTCCCAGCATAGTCGTTGACCTTCCATGGTCAAGTGGCTTTCCAGCCACAGCCTTGAATCCCCATTCACAAGCCCTACACTGTGCACCATGCAGCCATTCCTCTTCCCTTTCATAGAATCACAGAATGGTTTGTGTTGGAAGGGACCTTAAAGCTCATCCAGTTTCAACCCTCTGCCATAGGCAGGGACACCTTCCACTAGAGCAGCTTGCTCCAAGCCCGTGTGTCCAACCTGGCAA
This sequence comes from Coracopsis vasa, assembly GCA_026283785.1. NCBI lineage: Eukaryota > Metazoa > Chordata > Aves > Psittaciformes > Psittacidae > Coracopsis > Coracopsis vasa. The sequence continues at coordinate 15,191 of JANHGB010026005.1, forward strand.
TTATCACAGTCCCTTTTGTACCTTAAATTCATTATAAGCTTTCAGGGTTCCTGCAAATTAGGAAAGCATCATCCTGATGGAGGATGCTCATTAATACTGACCAGCTCCCAGCCACTGTGTGGATGGGGGAGCTCAGAGGCAGGAATCCAGCACAGATATGAGTCCTAGCTGAATGCCTAAAGCCAGATGCCCATCATTCTGTTCCAGCAAATTCCTTCCACTGTTGCCATTAGGGAGAACCAAAGCTTCCAAAACCATTTGTTTCCAATGGTCTGAGAAATCACTCAGCTAAAGAGATACAGGTCATGATGATATTGTCACAGGGTATCCTGCTTTTGCAACGGTAATATGTAATGATACTATAAATCAGGTAAAGACACGGAATATTGACCCTCCTCAGTGACAGGAATAGCAATTGCCTGACAAAAATGGTTTATAGCTCTGAAAAGCATCCCAAATATGCAAAAAGCATTATAAAATCATTCACTATTAATTATTTAAAGTAAATTCCTTTGCTGTAATTTTGTATCGCTGGAAATATTTGATGCGAAGGCAAAAATGAGCAAGTCTTCAAGTTCACATTAAGACAGACCAGAAGTGGGGGGGTGTAAGCTTATACCCCCTGACTTACTGTAAACCAGCCATCAGCACGCACTGTGCCCACGTGCAGCAATGGCACAGGAAGGAGCCTGTGTTTCTATTGATTACATTGCCCTCCCCGTGGCAGGACTCATCATGGCAATGCAAGGACCCAGCCAGAGGACAAATGGCCATCTGAAGGCAGTGTGGCTGCCTGTGTGATGGGACTCCTGAGCACGACACAGAGCAAAGTCAAGCAAAGCCAGCTCCCTGACAGCGTTTACATCAGCCAAGTGCTCCTGCTAAGCCACCCTTCCGGAGCCAAATGCCTTCAGTTCAAATCAATATCCACTGCTTAGCATGGACAGGCAGCTCCTGGGATTCGGGTGCAGCGCGATCACTCTGCAGAGGGCTGCAGGGCTGGGGCTGCAGATTCAGGAATGGAAGGAAGGGAATGAGACTCTTATCAAGCAGATATTCAGATACTGGTGGTGGGATGGATGCTACTTGAGTTGTTCTGCTCTGTCCCTTTATTACTGTTTTAACTCACATTTGCAGTGAATAAATCAGACGATCCCAGAGTGGTTTGAGTTGGAAGGGACCTTCAAGCTCATCCAGTTCCAATCCCTTGCCATAGGCAGGGACACCTTCCACTAGAGCAGCTTGCTCCAAAGCCCCAAAGGTTTTACTGTTTTCTATGTGTTATTCTCTGCACAGTGTCTACGTTGCACATCCTACCTTCAGGGACATTCCGCTCTCCATAGAGCTGCTCCCAGGCAATCCTTCCCTGGTCCTTGACTAGACTAACGAGAATGAGTGAGATCAGTGCCAAACCCATGTGCAATACTCACCTTTCCTGAGCACCAGGCAGCTGCTGAACTGCTCCTTGGAATCTGTAGATGGCATGTTCCTCTGAGCCATTAAAAATCAAAGAAAGATTAATATGTTTTAATTACCCCATTAGTTTGTTTTAATGATCCCGTCTCCTCTCACGCACTGACAAAGAGGTCTCACATTGGAAAGCATCCTTCTTGCAGGACAAGTGGTGAGGGGTGGGAGGCAGAGGGAAGACCACACCACAAGTGCACTGAGCTGTGCTAGGAAGGGGTTCTAAGAGCACCCATAGAGCTCCCAGGAAATCTCCCTTTTTAGGTTAATTTGAATAAAACCTGTTAATTTGAATAAAAACTTGGTGGGAATAGTGGCAAGGACACCAGCACTCACTCAACAGGAGGGTTTGACCTAAAGGGGCTGCAGGAAACCTGGAGAGGGGCTTTGGACAAGGGCCTATAAGGACAGAACAAGGGGAATGGCTTTAACCTGCCAGAGGGGAGACTGAGATGAGAGCTTTAAGCTCCCTTCCAACCCAACCCCAAATTCCATGATTTCCTAGAGTGAACTTCACACATTTGGCCCCATAACAGTTGTTATCCACAGTGTTCAGTGTTTACTCACTCACTCCACATCAGTCATCCCCACTGTCACCCCTGGTTAGGACCGCAGCGGCTCACAGACACTCTGTGGTTGCACAAACCACTTCCCCTCCCATGTGCAGCGACAGCAGTTGTATTCATGGAACAGTTCTAGTAGGAACTTCCATGGGTCACAGCTTAATCCCCATTGATCCGTGCCAAAGAAGTGCAGTGACAGGGCTGTGTCCTTTCCCAGAGCCGGCAGTTTTGTCCCATTACTTACTACAACCGGGAAATGAGGCTCCATCCCTTTGTTAGGCTGGAACCACTGACGCTGCAGTTTCATTAGCTTGGGACTAGTTGAAAGCCACAGTCCTCAGAGACAATTAGAACACAAAGCACCATAACAGGGCCGGATCCAGGTACTGTTAAAGCCTATGGCAGTGACTTCAACCCCATCCTGTAAGTAAAGATGGACTGGGAAAGACTTCATGGTAGCTTACAAGTGATTTTGATTCTAAAGCATTTTCTGTTCCCACTAATAGCAGCAGCTTTATTAAGGACGCTGACCAGCCACTGCCACGATGCACCCAGATAATGCCACATGGCACAGAAATAGGAGGGGTTTACTGTTTAAGCTGGCATGTGAAGTGACAGCAGGATGCAATGGTTGAACGCTGTCATCACAGGCTGCTTCTCTGCTCTTCACAAGCAGCCACACATAGGAGAGAGGTGAAGCTCTACCATTAGATGCAGGTAGCAGCCAACCTTGTGAACACGAAGCACAATGTGAACATGAAGAGCTGATGAACTAGCAGCAGAGATGTCCTCATCTGTCAGTTCAGTGCATGTCTTAGGCTGAGCAGTGACAGAGACATCCTCTGCAGTTACAACTGTTGATGGATCATAAGAGGCTTCAGAAATCCACACACCTTAAACCTCACCAGTTCTGTTAAATCAGTGCTTAGAGACAATAACATGGCAAATCAGTCACTGCCTTCACAACGCAGAAGCCTTGAGCAAAGCCCCCTTCAGCTTACCTAGGATGGGGTTTCCTGCACAACAGCCTTCTCCCATGGTTCTGTTTGAGAATGTTCAACTTGACAGAACTCTGCCCATCCAGGCCTGCAAAGAGGTTGGAAACTCACATCAGAGTGACAGCAACAACCCGGACACACTGAGTAACACAGCTTCTAAAGGAGCTCCTCACCACTGAGCTCCTAACAGCATCCACACACGTCTGCCTGCCTAAGTCCTATCCACTGTCCTGAACCGTAATCCCTAGGGATATAACAAAATCTGTATTCCCTGAGGCTCCTCTTATAGATTTAAAAGTACTATGGAGAAAAAGCATTGACACCTCATTGACAAGAGCTTCTCACTGCTTGGAAAGGAGAAGTGTGTTATGGAGCAGACACCACTGCAAGAAGCCTCAGCCATGAGTTTTACCACCTTATGCTGGACTGAATCCACCATAAACTGAGTTCACTGCAAGTCTCTGTTGCTTTCCATCCCCCAAGCCAGGGCAGAGAGCTTCCAGGTAGTGCAAGAACTCTCCTATAGCAGGGTTATGGAGAACGCTAGTGCATCCCTTACAATGGACAATCCTCCCGGGGTGAAAGATGAGGCACTTACATGTGTTGTACAGTTACTCTGCTAACAGGAGCCACGCCACCAGTGAAAGACAGCACAGTCCAGCTTGCTAAGGCTGAGCAATTCACATCATAGCTGCACCAGCTGGGGTTTAGGCCCCTCTCCACAGGAAGTTTCCCTGCAGAAGGTGGTCAGGAAGAGAGGAGGATGGAAACAACAAGTGCAGGCATCAGCTCTCCTGCATCCCATCATCTCTTAACATTGCTCAGCACTTAGAGCCTCAATTCTGCAGGCCTGAGCAGCCACAAAGGTAACATTAAAGACCCGGTAAATCAAAGACCAGACAGTGCAGCAAAGGGAAACCTGGCTGCGGAGCCAGCGCTGCTCCCTCCTGCCCTTGTTTCATCCCCTGAGGACAGCACAAGCCCAAACTCCACTCACAGCCCAGGGCAGAGCAGTGGGGACAGTGCCTGAGCCCTCCTGTGAGTGAATTCCCTCACCCCATGGTAGAAACCTTCTTATCTGGGGCAGGGGCATCATCTGCATCCCCTCACCATCCACTGGGGGTGGCTGCAGGTGGGGCTGCTGGCCTGTAAGAACACAAGAAATGCTTTTATCCCTCTCCCTGTTGCCTTGGAGGCTTTTGTAGCGCTCAGAGCAATGACCCAGACACAGAGGCAGAGCTTCCAAAGGAATTCCTCTTGACGGAGCTCCCAACAATGCATCCAAATGTCACAGGAAGTCAGTGAACACTGAGGACCCAAGTGCACGTTCTGGGCAGCAATAATGGGAGCTTCTGGGTTTGGATCCACTCCAAAAAGCCCTGAAAATGTGGCAAAACCCTTGAAATGAGCTGACATTAAAATGTCAGACATTAAAATGTCAGCTCATTTCAAGGGTTTTGCCACATTTTCAGTCTCTGGCTCACAGAATCCCTGATAAAAAGAAGAGGGGGATGAAAGCAGCCCCATCTCTTCCACATTGCTGCTATAATAGCCCACACATGCCAAAATGGGAGAGAGGAGGCTCAGGAGCCTTCTGTTAGAGCTCTATTACAGAGCTCCCCCCTTGCAGCTTCCTTTAGGACTGAAACTTGCTGCCTGGGTACAACCACCCATAAAGACTCTTCCAAGGCTCCAGGAACAGAACAGCTCCCTTGGGATGTGCAAGGACCAAACACCTCCAGTTATGGCCAATTCCCATGTAGCCTCCTGTCAAACCTTGCAGTGTGAGCACCTCGGAGCACTGAACTCCTCTGTTCCATCGGCAAGTGATGACGAGAGATCCTGGGTACCGCAGAATACAGGGGTTGAGCTCGTGTTGTGTGTATCTGAAGAGACAAATGGAACAAGAAGGGATGAGAAAGATTTATCCCAGGTTTCTTCCTTCTCTGACAGGAAGGTTCTGTGTGGTTTAGTGTTCTGTGTGTTTTAATGTTCAATGAGGTCACTGATGGAAGAGAAAGAGTATGGAATCCTTCACAGGCTTGAGTTCAATGGACCTGGGATATCTCCACATGTACAAGGACAAATGAAAAGCTTCCACTGATGCTCGATGGAAATAAAGTGTCACCAATGAAACAATAACCCTGTTAAAATGGCAGCCTTAGACAGCAGAGAAGATAAATAACATCAGATAAATAACATAAGATAAATGACATAAGATAAATAGCACAAGATAAATAACATAAGATAAATAACATAAGTAACTTAGATGACAGCCCTTCTGCAGTGCACAGCACAGGGACACAACCAACAGCCAGCACAGGGACCATGAACCCACCAGAGCAGCACAGAACGAATGAGATGTCTTCAGAAAGTAGATCTGATCGAGAGCAGAAGTCATCAAAATGACTGAAGTGCAGGTAAAGTGGTGTGGTCCAGGCAGGATGGATTTGCACTGTGCATTTACAGCCTGATTAATGTGTGAATTTAAGTACTCTGCATGAAATACACTACATGACATAGAATCACACAGTCCCAGCCTGATTTGGGTTGGAAGGGACCTTAAAGCTCATCCAGCTCCAACCTCTGCCACAGGCAGGGACACCTTCCACTAGAGCAGC
>JANHGB010026006.1:0-10843 GCA_026283785.1 Coracopsis vasa
AGGTAGGAGGGACCGTCCCTCACACCCCAGGTGCCACAAGAGGGGAGATCGCTTCATGATTAGTATAATATTCACATTACTTATGATACTGCTAGTTTTTAGACTAGAGCTTCCTTTTCTGGAGGAGGAGTAGCAATCTTTCAGTCACAGTAGTTGGGGGAAACTTAAAGGCAGGCTTAAGATGGCAGCTCTGCTCTCAGAGCATCTCTTTTTGCATTTTGTCTTCCACTTACCTCTCCTTTTGATGCTGAAACTTTTTGAGCTGGGACATATGTCAGTTACTGTTTTATTAATGTGCTTTCTAGCTTTGAAGTGCCTAAAAACTGAATCATGGGCTGAGCTGGGCCCTGTGCAAGCTGTTACACTGGGATTTAATCCTTGCCTCAGAAAATGTAAAGTCTGAGTTGGAAAAGGTGTAAGACAGAGATGATGACGGGAGATGGAATATTATGTTAATGATGCAAGCAGCTAACATTTAATGTAACCACAAACATCTCGGATTGCCTCTTGCTTATTAAATATCAATGATAATGATTTGTTGACTTAAAAGATCATTGAAAAGTCAGAGCAAATCTTCATCTCTGCATAGGTTAGCAGAGGTAGAGCTTGAAGTAGGGAGGGGTTTAAAATATTACGAGGATTTTCTTTGTTTAGGCAGCTCCCAAATAGAAGATCTTTAGAATCCATTCTCTTTTAAAAAGGTTGTCATTTAAATCTCCCATGTGGCACTTCTTGGCTTTATGAAAAAATAATTAGTACATGATATGGGAATGCTTCCTCCATTTTGACAGTCAACATTTACTAAAAATATAACGGGAAAGACTTTGTTGTCATTTTTGAGCATGTCTTGTTGTTGTTAACCTCCATCTTGAGAAAGAGCAGCTGAGAACCCAAGTGGAACAAAGTGGCAGTATGGGACTTCCTTGTGTGAATGCCTTGCCAGTAGCTATCCCGTATACGTAAATAGCACTCCTCACTGTGTCAATGGCAGATTGGCTTCTGTCTCTCTGCCAGTCCTGCTAACTGCCAAATTGCTAAGTGGAATGGTGAAGGTTACAAAACTGACACCCTAAGCTCCCACCGGAGGCTGGCAGTAAGCTTGTACCCATGCTGCGGCTTGCGCACTGTGATTGTGAAGTGAAAATACCTTCTGCAGAGGGGCATAAAACTCTCAGGTCATTTAGCCTGCATGCTTTCAAGGTGTAGGGGGACGAAGAAGGTGTTGCAGCAGCCCAGTTGTAAGAAACAGCCATGGGGAGCTGTGGCAAGGTCTCTGTTAGTCACTGGCAGGAGTGTGCTGCTTAGCTTTAGGCAGCTGCTTTAGGCACTTCTGTTGTACTGCTACAGTCTTTAGGCTGTCCGCTTGCTCTGCAGAAAAAGCAGGGTCTTCCATACCGTTAAAGGCATGTGTCTTTCTCCTGAATATATAAAGGCTTAGGGGAATCACCATAGCTGAAAGGACTAGCAAAAGTTAGGAGGGTATTCACTCTTCCTGTGGGACACAGGTGTTACAAATCGATGCCTACTGTAGTTTCAGTAGTTTGGCAGGTCAGATCAGTCCAGGACCTAACAATTCTCTGTTCAAGTTCCTACTGCAAGAGGTAGACAAGGCCTTAGATAAGACTGTTGGTGTGCCAACATCCCTGTTTCCTCTGGTCTAGACACCTCTCTTCTCCAGCTCTATTTACACCCCATTTGTGCAGGACAGGCATGTGGCCAGGGGTGGGTGTCTTGTTGACTGTGTTGTACCTGCATTCCCCAGCCTGGGTGGTATGCTCAGCGAGAGTACCCCTTAGCAGCATCTGCAGCAATAGCCACCACCTTCCCACCATTGCTCCAAACCAGCCCTTTTTTTTCCACTTTAAGGCAGGCATGCAGCAACTAGAGTACTGCAGTCAGAAACAAATGGGGAAAAGCTCTCAAAGGTATCAAATGCTGCAGAAATGTTTACAAGATTAGTGTGGTTCTTTGACTACAAAGTGTAGCAGTCCACTGTGGTTTTACTCTGTGCTTAAGATATATAAGCTGACTTGTTCAAAAATATGCAGAGACTCCAACCTTCAGTCTTACAGCCTCACATTATTTTCCTTATACTGGGATGGGTTACTAACTGAGAGTTACTAAGGCTGTTTTTGTCAAGACTTCTGTATCTCAGCATGACCTTGCACAGCTCTTCAAGGCTCACTGGCACCTCGCCTCTGAGGAGGAAGTGCTGATGATGCGATCCATGATGGATCTGGCATTTCCCGTCTGTCTATATCCTGTCAGGTAGGGTAATGGTCCAGTTTACAGGTTATAGCAGAAATCCGTGCCAGCACCTCTAACTTTTGCAAGCGAGGCTGAAGCACAAGCAGAGGCGATGCAGTGTTTATCTCTTGAGAGTGCTGTTCTGTTTCCATGGCAGTAGACAGCTCAGTCCAGATTTGGGCAATCTTGTCTGCAAAGTAGCATGAAAAAAAATTAGGAGAGAAAAAACTTGACTGCAGCTGAATGGAGGCAGTCAAGATTAATCAAGCTTGCATATGTTGGGCCTACTGTATGAGACTGCAGACACTATGAAGAAACCTCTTTGCTTCTTGTGTAGCTAGGATCTGATTTAAGGTCTGTCTGCCTCTGTCAGCGAGACTCTGTGGGGGACTTTCGCCACTTGCATTCTAGGAGTTTCCCTTCGGATAGGTAAACTATAACTGCTCACAGTGGGAAGACAAAACCATTGCAAAGCAGAATTATTAAACTTTGAATCAATAGTAGAGAATGAGCTGTTGTTACAAAATCTCTTCTATACACTGACAGAGTAATCAATTATATGGCTGTGGCTTCAGGGATGCCTCAAAGACCATCAGTGCAAATATCTGCAGAAGATAATCTGTTAAAGCAATCCCTTGTCTTCTTGGGGTATGTGTATTATGTTCTCTTACAAAAAAAGTCATTAAAATAATGGAATTTTAGTCACATAAAGGAAGAAAATGATAGATGAGGTAGGTTTCCAGTTAAACTCTGGTGGAATGCAGAAACTGGGTGGAACGATGCCAGTCATCCGTACACCCTTGTAGTCCTTTTAGAGTGTTTTCATTGATTTTGATGACATGTGAGAGAGGGTTTGCTGACTTTCTTAAATAAATCACTACCATATGTGGGCTACATATCATATTTGAACTGATTTCGGGGGAAGATCAGTAAAAGCTAGTATTAAGAGAAACATAAAACTGCTTCCAGAGAATTTTAGTAGGTAGACCTATTCTTTTCAAAACACAAGCTAGCTGTTCAATAACAGTTTGAATATGTACTGAGGTAGTATAGAGGGTGTGCTTGGATGATAGATAATACAATTTACCTAAGTAAAAATGTAAAGGTCTCTCCTGCCCCTAGAATCAAATTGTGTCCAACTCAGTTTGATTACTTCAGAGACTTAGAAATGAAAGATAGCTTTAAGTTTCTTTGTGAAGTTGTTTAGTTGTACTTGTGCAGTGCCCCTGCAAACTGGCTGTTTCTTAATGCAGTTTTTGCCAATTAGATTAAAATGACAGATGTTTCAGAGAAAACTATATCATAGATCTGGAAGGTTTTGGTTTTGTTGTGTTTTGTGGGGTTTTTTTTGTCTGTTTGGGTTTTTTTCTTTCTTTTCTGAAAAGACTGCTAAAAGAGATAATCAAGCACTTCTGTTTAGCAAGATTTAGTTCTTTCAGGGCATGCTTTTCTATACTGGAGATAGCTATTTGTCCTGCATCTTCCATGTGATTGTTGATTATTTATATTATGGGAATGCTTAAGACTTGCAGCAAGATGAAGCCCTCTTTATGCTGACACAAAATTTTATTATTGATGTGTTACCCAAATATTTCAGCCTAAACGAATGTTATAGATAAAGAATAGAAAATGCAGAAATGTTTGGGATAGCATTTCCCAAAATTTTGATGAGGCTTGTGTTCCTGTGCCAGGAGGCAGAAGCAAGGTCAGTGGAGACTAGGTCGTCTCTGCTGGCTCATATAGCCGCGCTGTAAGAGAAGATACACGGCTTGGGCATTTCCCTACTTTTCCATCTCTAGGCACTTTCTGATTACAAATGGAAAGATTTACCGTTTTTGAATGATGGGAGCTTGTACCCAAGAACTGTAACTAGTTTAGAGGTACTGCATTCATTTCCCTGTCCCTTGGGACTCGGTATGACTGACTAGGTCATTCCAAGACCTTTTTTTTCCCAGTCTCTGTAAGTACATAGAGCATCTGAAAGAAGCTCAGTATTTGCATTCTACTTGAACACCTGTTGGGGAACTAAGTACTGTTCTCACTGTTTAGTCTTCTTTACAAAGCCACTACCTTGCTGGCATGTTACAGTCCCTCAGAAGTGGCATCATGTGCTGGCTGCAAGTTATGAATGGGAAAGACCCATTACTGAACTTAAACTGGAATTGAAGCAAATATTCAGGATAGATCAAAAATTCATTCCAACTATTTCAGCATCGGGCACTAAAAAAATGTAAGCATGGACAGAGCCTGAGGTAATACCTTCTTCTATAAACAGCATATAACAGCATGTAACAGCATGTAATATCCATGGACAGAGCCTGAGGTAATACTTTCTTCTATAAACAGCATGCAATATTCTGTACCTCTTGAGAAAAGGTGAACCCCACAAATATGAATCAGCACTGACAAAGCTGCTTGAATTAAAGCAGAAACAGGTGAGTAATCCTTTCCACCATCTTGCATTGCTAATACCTCTGGTGTTAGTAATTGCAGGGAGCCAAAGAGCACCCCTGGGCCATGAATGAAAAAGGCAGTGTCTAGGAGAAGGTTCTGGAACAGTTGATGTTTGGGCAAAAGGCCTATGGGATCCACTCCTGATTTAGAGGAACATTGGTATCAAAAGCGGAGGGTGACAATTCCTGAGGGATTGCCTCCTGTGAAAGCGGGTACTTTGGGTCTGGGAGTTTGAAGCTGGTTGAAGGAGATGATTGGTCAGAACAGCTCCACTTGCTTTATATGTGTGTCCTTGTAGCACTGCGGGCAAACCAGTCTGAGTGGGGCTCTGAACGGCAGGGGCCTGGAAATGGATGGGACCGGCACTGGGCAGCTCACAGCCACCTTCTGGCAGGCCCACTGCCCAAACATTGCTGTTTGCACCCAGTGTGCTTAGTCGATATTATTGCATTTGAAGGAATGTGTTTTGCCATAGAGGCAATGCTAAGCAGGTTGCTGAACATCCATGTGCCAGCGCTAAGTAGAGCTTTGGAAAACATGGAAAGGTGGAGAGGAGCAGAAAAGAGATGGTGAAGATGTCTCTGGAGTGAGCTGAGACATGGAACAGGACAGGCTTGAGTTCCTCTGTGGGATGGAGGATCTGAGGCACATCCTGTGGAAGGAGCCCTAGGTCAACCTCAGCCCAAAAAGAGTATTGGCTGATTCTTTGCTGGAACTGCCTGGACCCAGAAAGGTCAAAGAAGTGGTGCAGCTTGTGGTATCAGAATCTTGTGCAGAGGAATGTTGCTTTGAAGTCTTTCAAGCACCTGTGGGAGGACTGGAGAACCGAGAAGATGATGAGAACACAGACACTGGTGTGCTCCAGGGTCTCAATTTACAGCAGAATCAAACATAAGGATTTTGAAGGAAAGTGCAACTGTTTGGTTCAGAGCTGAGACAGGATCTGTGTGCAACACAGGGCTGCTGCTGGAGGTAACACAAGTTAAACGTGCCAGTCCCAGCTCTGCGGCAATGTCTTTTCACACTCCCCAACACCCCTTTCTTTTGAAGAGAAACCTGAAGCCTATTATCATGTATATATATATATACACACTATTCACTTTACCATCCCCCCCCACCACCAGGGAAGGTGATGACTTAGCCATGTAGCATGGGTTATGCTGTGGATTACTAATTAGACAATGCAATTAGCACTCACTTGTTTTTTTCCTACTGTGTCATGTCTCAGGAGCCCTCAGTCTTGGCTTCCCTAGGCTGTTCTTTTTCCTTTGACAAATATAACATACAAGGAACTTTGCCAGTTTTCATTTTTCAATGACAAATACCACGTTCCCCAGAATTTCACAAAGAATTTGAGATCTGGGGTGGGGGAAGGCAGGTGAAGCTTCACACACAGAGCGCCTCATATAAGTGCCGCATATGCAGCGCCTGATATAAGGTACTCCAGCCTACCACTGGGGGACTAACAGCAGACTGATTTCATGTCAGCTTTCACATTTTATCCCTCTGTCTTGCCCAACCTTAGTTTTATTGATATATTTATTTCTACAGTAAGACCTTTTTCCACCAATTCTGTGTTGTTGATCAAGCTTATATTTCAACTGCACTAACTAAAGATGCAATCAAACTTTGGAATTCAGACATAATGACAACTTTCTGCTGGCTTTGTTTCCAGTCTCATCCAATTTAACTACACCATGGCTCCTTACAATTGTATTTCACAGGCATTTACTTAACCTATTAATTCTTTTTTTTTTTTTCAATTTCAGAGTAGGATTCTGACTTATCATCAGTACACTTCAGTATACTGTGGCTGTTGTGTTCTGCAAGATCTGCAATGAATTGCTATGTGTAATTGTAAATAGTGGAGATGGTTATAAATAATAGGGGAGAACAGAAAAATATACCAAAGAAACAAGCAGAAGATTAATAAAATGTTAATGCCAGTGGGTATTTAAAATATTTAGTTAATTTACTTAATCCTCAACTAAACTGATATAAATTGATGATTTTAGCTGTTGCATTGTCTTCTATTATAATTTTAAATTATAAAATTGTTTGGGTTTTTTTTGTCTGTTTGTTTTCCAATTAAAATATTGTATGAAAACTCTGACATGGTGAGCTGCACTAGGAAAGCTTCACTAGAGCTGCACTAGGAAAGCTGTACTACGAAAGTGAGAGGCAGAAGCCTCTCACATCCTCCCCAGGAAGACAGTTGGCAGCTGGGCAAGGAAACCCCTAGTCAACAGCGACAGAGCTCCTCCAGAAGGTGATTCAGAGCATGACTGTAACTGGGGCATGCTGCATTTGTGCTCAGACTTGTTTTTCTTTTCCACAAGTGCTTTCTTCCATTTGCTCTTTTATTGTTAGGCAGCCGGTAACCCAACGGCTTTGCATTGCAGTACTCAAGCTTGCAAGAAGAATGATTGCTGCTAGTAAAACCTTCGTTTGGCTTGGGTTTCTGATAGCGGTCTTCACATCTAATTTTATTGCTTTGTCAGATAAAACAGTAACATGGGACTTTTGCTTTTCAGCAGGGAAAACTGGTTGTGCATTGCTCAGTGTCACTCAGTTCCTCTAAGAAAGTTCCAAATCCTGAGCTACAGAAATGTTTTCACTTACCTTTTACATGAGTATGTTTGAAAGTATGTGGAAATAGATTTGTTTGCTTGTTTTCCATTTGCAGATGCATTTAATGGTAAGACTCACTCAGGAGGCACATTTCTCCCTCTTACATATGTTTCATACTTCCACTTTTATTGGAAGCACTGAGCAGTGCAAAAATTCAGGTCAGTCTCTTGTTGGGGGGGGTTGGTGGTGGAATTAATTCATAAATGTTACTACAGTTGCCTATGTAGAATATTGTCATTCAAGAAAATGTCAGTCTGGAAAGTCAATGTCTAATGTAACTTCAACCTTTATTGAGAAGTCTGCCACATGCTGAAAATACAAGGAAGAGTGACACACAGAAATTATAGCATTATATTTAGTAACAGACATGCTGTAGAATATGGACAGTTTGACGTGACTGAAGGACTATTATATTCTGGAAGAGACCCTTGCTTTTCTTACCAATTGGGACCATTATTTCTTTCCCATGCAGTTAAAAAACCCTGTGTGTTTAAGAGGTCTAAAGTGTAAACATTACTCATAACAGATGCTTTTTTCATGGCATCGGCATTATGAGGGTGACTGTAAGGTTTTTGTTTATGAGATGTAACCCTTGTTAGTCTTGGGTTTCTCAGGTTGTTGGGTGGCTTGTGGGGTATTTTTTGGGGGTGGTGGGTTCTCTGGGGTTTTGTGGTTGGTTTTGTTGTTGTTTTGGTTTGGAGTTCTTGTATGTTTGTTTGTTTGTTTGTGGTGGTTCTTTTTTGTGAAAGGGAGTGCTTGTGCTCTAACTTGAGCGCAGATGTGGGACTTGAGCAGACAGTGACAGTTTAGAAGGAAGTCCTGCTATTCTGTGATGATGCAGTTTGCCTAGAGTTTTGGCAGCTACTGCCACCCCATGGCTTCCCACAAGGGATGAATGCTGCAGAGCTTTTAATTGTTGCATTTCTTCAGAAACCTCTCACAGGTCAGAGAGAAGACAACAAACACTCATTTTTGTCTTACCCCTTCTTCCCTGTGTCCCCTTTTCAGTAAAAGCCGCTCTTCAAATAAAAGCAAGTACGGCATGAGCAGCATTGGTTTGGTTTAGGATGGATGAGTCCCTTCCACTGGATTTACAACTGTGTAATTGAATATTAATTTTGGCTCCTGGGAGTTTTCACTGATTATATCTGCTTTGGCAGGATGTGTTTTGCATTTTTTTATTTTTTATTTTTTTTTTTTCCAGGAACTTCAAAACATACATCTGGAGAAAGCTTTTGAAACCCATTTCTTACAGTTGCTGCTGCTTTGGGAGTTTGTGTTTACGTCATGGATGCCACATAGAGACAGATCTGGGTTAAAGCAAGCTGGTCTGAGCAGTGTCCTCTGAGCGTTGCTTCCAGCAGAGCTTTGCCCTCCCAGTGCCTGAGCAGCTACTCAGTCAAAGGCTCTGACATAGAAGGGGGACATTTCAGGTATTGTTATTCCACGCATTACTTCATGCCAGGGAATACCCTTGGTGTGGAGAAAGAGTTTGCTTCTAAGAAGAGGCAAGAGAGACCTCATTTTTGTGTATCTTCTTGCTGGGGTTGGAAGCTTCTTTCCCTTGGACCAACCCAGCTGAAACCAGGCATCAGTAAAATAGGCTGTAGAAAGTAAGTCAGTTGGCTTGGAGGCAGAGACTTTGGCACAGGCACTGGGCTCCCTTCTGTATTATTGGAGACTCTCAACTTCCATCTCCCCCGCCGCCCTCCACCACCAAGCTATGAAGTGTACCAAGCACGAAGCGCACCCACGGTGCTGTACTGTTTTTTCCACCTGACACAAAAGTTGGATCCCTCCTCCCTGAGCTCTCCCGATCCCAGGTTTGCTCCGGGGGCTTCCCGGGAGCCGGGATGCTCCTGGCCGCCGCAGGTACTGCACGCACCGGCCAGCCGTGAGAAGGACCCTCTCCGAGAGGCTGAGCAGTTTCTCTCCGCAGTCACCTGTAGCTGAGCGCTGCCTTTTTTCCTGCTGCTCTCAGCCCCGAACCCTTCCCGCGGGTTTTCCTGAAGTGAACCGAATCTCCACGTAGCAGAGCGGACGTGGTGCTGCCTTTCCCGGAGAGATGTGGTATTCGTTTTTGCTGTCGCCTCCCTCCGCCCCTCAGGGCTGGAAGCGGGGGGCTGGAGGGGTAGGTAGGGAGGGCTCCCCTGCCCCCGCCCCGGGGAG
This sequence comes from Coracopsis vasa, assembly GCA_026283785.1. Classification (NCBI taxonomy): domain Eukaryota; kingdom Metazoa; phylum Chordata; class Aves; order Psittaciformes; family Psittacidae; genus Coracopsis; species Coracopsis vasa. Next base: position 9,502 of record JANHGB010026006.1, read on the forward strand.
GAGCTTCAGCCCCAAATAAGGTGCCTTTGGGATGTTGGGCTTCTCTTCCCAAAGGGGCACTGGGATTACGACAGCACCGCTCCCCGAGGTGCTCCGGTCCGCAGCGCATGGCTCTGCTGTCGGCCGGCGATGCTCGCTCGTAGCCCCGATGGGGAAAGGCTGCGTCCCTCTCCTAGAATGAAACGAGCGGCATCTCCGAGCGGGCGGCGGGAGCCGCTGTTAAGCCTTTCGGAGTTGAGCATGGAGGGAGGTGAAGCAGCCACCTGAACGCGGAAAAACCCCAAACAAACCGAACAAAGCCCAACAACAAGTAGTTCTCGCCTGGCGGGGAGACAGAGAGAGCGGCCGGGAAGCGCCGTCCGCCGCCAACCACCACCGGAGCCCGACCGAGAAGAAGATCCGTGTTTTCTCCTCCAGCCAAGGTAGCTGCGGGGCTGACGGGGGGGAAGTGGGGAAGCGTGGAGAAGCCCCCGCCGGCTCGGCGCTGGCTCCGCCGGCTCTTCCCTGCGATCCACGCTCGTTTTCGTGATTTGTCTGAGAAAGTGGGGAGCCGAGCTCCGTGCAGGCAGCTTTTCCAAGGGTGTGCCGGCTGCCGGGCTTACTGGGGAGGGAGGTGTGTGTTTTGGTATTTCCTCCCGAAAAGCAATCCCTCTCTCCATAAAATGGGGGGTGGGAGGGAAGGCGAATCTCTAATCCTTCTTTTTCCCCCCCCTGGTTAGGCTGTTATGATAATAAAAGATAGATGCCCCTTAAATAATTAACCGCACACTTTCTGCTCCATCAGCTCGGTTCTCGCAGCCCCGCGAGGGAGGAGGGGGTGGGGAGAAGCGGCATTGCCATTCCGGCAGCCCGCTTTCAGGAGAAGCGAGGGCAGAGCCCCGGAGCCTTGCCCGGGGCAGGCAGGCGGCAGAGAGCCCTCCGCGGGAGGAGCGTGCGGAGCTGCCCGGCGGCGGGCCGGGCTCTCCCGGAGGTGCGGAGCGGCGGAGGATCGGGGGGATGGAGCGGGCTGGGGTAGGCGGTGACGGCGGGGAATAGCTTCACACACCCCCCCCCACCTCCTCCCGGTGATGCTTGGGGGGGGCTTCTCCTCGATTTCTTCTGTTTGCGTTTAAGGCAGCAGCTCCTCCGCCGTGGACCTGCCGGCGACCCCATCCCCACCGCCGCCTCCCGCGCCCTCCCCAGTCATGTCCAACCCGGAGCGATGGGGAAGCTCGAGGACAACGAGAGGGTGATCCTCAACGTGGGGGGCACGCGGCATGAGACCTACCGCAGCACCCTGAAGACCCTGCCGGGGACCCGCCTGGCCCTGCTCGCCTGCGAGTCCCAGAGGTTCTCCCGGGTC
>JANHGB010026007.1:0-10940 GCA_026283785.1 Coracopsis vasa
CCTTAGTTACTGGACTGCTCTTATCTCAACCTGTGGGAGTTACATTCTTTTGATTCTCCTCCCCATCCCTCCGGGAGTGGGGGGAGGAAGCGGAGGGTGGAGTGAGAGAACGGCTGCATGGTTCTGGGTTACCGGCTGGGCTTAAACCATGACACTGGGCAGTTGTAACCTGGACTTGTTGAGGCAAAGATGTGAATTTACATGGAAGCCTCTTCTTCCCTGCAGGGGACTGTAATTCTTGCCTTACTTTTCAGCATCTCAACATGCATCAGCACTTCATGCTGCTGTGCTTATAGCCTTCTGTCATTTCTTTTGTTAGAAGAAACAAACATCTTTAGTTAGATTGTCATAATAGCTTTGCATCATAAAAAAATCCATACAAACCCCAAATCAAAACAATGCACTGGGCTTTTCTAGTAAATTTTCAAACTTCCTAAGAAAAAAATACTCAATTGCCTAAAGGGAAATTTAAATAAAAGCTCTGACTTCCATGATTTTGAAAACTGCTAAAGTAAGGTGATGAGAAAAGACTGTAATAGCTGTCAGGAGACTGAACTGCGCTAAAGACCCTCAGAGTGTATGAAACATCAACAGACATGGAAGAGCCATGGCAAAGCTGACAGATGCACAATGCAAGCAATTTACTGATTATCCTGGAAAGATAAGAAAACGCCTGCTGTTTGCTAAAGTTCACGATGTATTGGCACTACAGGAAAAAATAGTTTTTAAAAAGTCTTCTCATCTGCCTATATTTCTTTTAGTTTATGATGTATCTTCCTATCATTTTCACATGAGAAGCTCATACCACAAGGCAATTTGATACATACCTTTTTGCATACAGAATGATGCAAATAAAGATTACTTAAATTTATTATTCTGAGACCAGGAGGCTTTTAAATTTCTGTTTTGAATAAGCTCCTCTGTACAGAACCATTTTAACTCTTTCATCTCTCCCTTTTGGAGGTAACAAGTTACTTTTAGTATAACTTGAATGAATGGTTTGCTTATAGATTTTCTCTTAAATGGCAAAATCAGAAGAGAACAGAAAAAGAGATTAAGGACACTTGCAGGCTGGATTTTGATACCCACACTTAAGTTATGCTTTTGTCCCAGTGCTTCTGGGAACTCATTTAGAACATAGGTCTGTATCCATGAGTGAATCAGGATAACAGCATCTGGTTAGTGTTCAACAAGTGTGGAAATATTTTACTTTAATATGCTAAAATCAGAAAACTGTATTAAACCCAAACTTGCTTGCATGAGCACAAACTGCAAATGGTTTTTGACCTTGGGTACTACTATTTTTTTTTTAAGTGTCTTTTTTAGGAATCTGTCTAGCCCAACCCCATGAGGCTAATTTTATAATCTGACTTTTTCAGTCCTTTTTCTTTAACCTGATTGATATTACATGTAGATTGGGTGGTCTCCGATACCTCTTTCTATTCTAATTGAGTCCCCTGAAAGCCATCCAGACAAAGATTCAGTGTTTTAGAGCTGGAGGGCTGCATTCTGCTCTGTTGGGGAAGAAGGTATTTTGTGAACCTGTGCATCTGTGATAGCATGTGTCAGTCATTTGTGGCTCTTCATCTGAAATCCATTGTGAATATATATGAACTATCTGCCACATCCAAAATGGAACCTCAAATAATAGAATCATAGAATCAACTAGGTTGGAAGAGACGTGTAAGATCATCAAGTCCAACCTTTATCCCAGGACTGCCAAGTCCACCCATAAACGATGTTGCTAAGGGCCTCATCTACATGTTCTTTGAACAAGATGCCATGTAAAAAGTATGACAAACTGAATCTAGATTTGTCAAGAGTCACCTAATTGTGCATCCCCTCATTCATAGAAAGTCAGTCTCCTGTTAGACCATCTGACATAGGTGTGAATATTCAAATCAATTTCACAGGCAAAGTCAGGAAAAGACATAACACACAAACATGGTGGTGGCATTAGTAGATGATCTGTTCTGTACTCTTTATTGCTGTTTTCCTCTTATTTTTAAATTGAAATTAATACATATTCATAGATAGACATTTTAAACTGGGAACATGTTTAAAGCTCCTGTGTGCTGTTTTCTAGGACACTGGAATCAACAGGAGTTCTGTCATTCATCAATTAATATTTGAGCAGTATGAGGTCCACAATGATGTATTTCTGACATGTTGGAATTAGAAATGACACAATATAAAGTTGTAATTTTATCTTTGTCTTTCTAAGAAATAACAGCAGTTATTAATATTCTGGAAAAACACAACTGTTCAGAGTCAGACAAATACCTATAAGGACTTAAGAGGCAAGAACTGTTATCAATAAACAAATTCTTCATCAGTGTTACCCGTCTATCTATAAATCTGGTTAATAATTTTAAAAGAGTACTTTTCAAATAGACCATCTAAATTTATAGGTGAATTTTTTTTTGCCATATTGGAAATACAGTAGACAGCATTCACAACTTTACATAACTTAAATGATTATTTCAAGAGGACTGCATGAGATTGGAAGCTTTCTTCTGCTTCTCTTCCAGTTCTCTTGGACATACTGGTAAATCATACAGGTATTATTTCCTATAATTTTCCATAATGCATGTGGTGCGAGCCTCCCTTTGGACTTTTTTGGCAGTTTCTCCTTTCTTACCTGTAAGGTTACTGGAAGTAATGGTTAAATCTAAGAGTGAGAGTCCTCCATTCTAAGTTGAGGAGTTACCCCTAACAATACATTATTTTACATGCAACAGTATCTTAGTTCTCTTATTAATGCCAGCAAGAAGAATAACGAGCATAACAGAAGCTTTTGCAATAGCTGTTATAAAAACTGCTAGCTGTTAAATTAATCAAGGAGAAGATAAAGAGCAGTTCTAAACAACAAATGCTTCAAGTGCACAGAAAATGTGAAATTTAGTTTATCAATTATCTTTTCAAATGAAGGGTGTGTGATACAACACAAGATTTCTCTAGAGTAGCTATGTGAAGTATTTTTTTTTTTTCCCCAAATAATGGTCTTCTGTAGTTTTACTGTTTGCTGCAAAAAATATTTGCTTGATTTACTCTTTTACACTTGTGAATCTCAGTAAGTGCCATTAAGTTGCATCAGTGCATTTGTTGATGCCTCTGTTGGTAAGCTATGCAGTCCTTAAAGCAGCTACGCGTATCAATGCCCTAACAAGTTTAAATGAAATGAAACCATTCAAATGATGTTCAGCTATTGGTGTATGAGACATGATTGTGACATATGAGAGTAAATGAACTATTTTCATTCTGTCCTTTCTTGTTTAGCTCCAGGTTGGTTCAACTCTTTCTGTGTAAAGGGGACAAATATTTTATGATAAACCAGAAGTAAATATCAGATAATGCGTTTATGTCATGTAATCATTCTCTATCAATCTGTAGTTTTTTATAAGATTAAGGAGGATTCATAGATAACTGCTTCCTTATCTGGTAATTCACCGATGTTGGTTAGAGAACATTATTTTATCTTTTTCATCACATTACTCATTGTTAAACAGTGATATGTTTTGTAAGCCGTGGATTGTGCTTGAAGTGCATTGCACATTTTATATTTCCATGAGATATAAACCAAAGTCCTCAGAGATCTCGTTCTGCATAAAGCCTGTCTGGTGAAACAAAAGGTTTCTTTAATAATTAAATGCTAATGATTGGCTATGAGTGAAAATAGTTGAATAATGGTATGGTAGCAACAAAATCCTTATCTTTTATGGGTATATTTAAACTTAGGTAAGAAGAAAGTAAACAACTTGTTTCATTGAAGCATAAATATAAATGCTTTTTGATCATTTTGGGAAGGCTTTATTTTCCCTTTATATAATTTGTTGCTATGTGATGCTGAGGATAAAGCACTAAGTAAATATATAAAATGAAATATGCAAAAGCTTCATGAGGAGATTGAGTACAGAATTTCACTGATTCTTCCTGGAACTTTGTGAGGTTTTCCTGGTATGTTGCTTTAAGGAGCATGAACTCCAAATTTCTAGTTTGCTTGGGCTAATTTACTGGGTTTTTTTTAGTAAGGTCAGATGAAATTCATAATTTACCATGGTTTCAGTTTCAAGCGGGTGAAATTTAATGGATTTAATTGAGTTTCTGTTTGAGGTTTGGCATTCTTTTCATACAGAGGCTCCAGCTTAAACTAGGAGTTAGGGAAATGTAAAATTATAGAAACAAAGGACAACACACAACCATACAGTCTTGGGGAGAAAAGTCCAAATCAAAAACCACTTTAAAAATTAAGTAACAAACTGAATGGGATAGGCAATGTCATGTGAAAGAATTGGAACATTTTTATTAAAGATTGACAAAACCAAACTTCAATACATGTTTCATAAAGGCACAATTATTTTGGACTTCTTTTTCTTCCAAAAATGACATCTTAATGTCCATCTAGATGACACCAAGGTAGGTAACTTTGCTCTCAATTTATCAAATACATGCTATTGTATTCAGCAGTGACACATACATATTTAAAATCAAGCCTGTATATCAGTGCGTTGCTTAATCTATTAAACTGGATTTTCTTTAATTTGACCAAACAACTGCATCTATCTCTGCTTCAACCCCACATCAGTAGAGACTTTCTTTCCTCTCAGCAGTGCTCTTGAGATAGCAAATGTTTGCAGTTAACTAATGAAGTATATTGAGTACATGAAGTATGCCGATGCCACAATTTTTTGTGTATTTTCAGTGTGTCTTTATTTGCATTGAAGCTGTAGTAGTCATATTTTGATTCTCACTGCAAACACACAATAGGTGGGATCCAGTCTGTGTAAGTCCTGACAAATTTTGATCGTAGGCAACTAAAAATCCTGTAAAGTCTAGGCAGCTCTCCAGTCTATTTATCTGGCTCAGGATGCAAGAAGCTCATCAGACATTAGTCATTTGTGAATGCTCCAGAGTGTCATATTTGTTCAGTATTTGGTAAGTGATGGAAACTTTTTGAAAGTTATTTTGGATTATTTTTAAAAAAGTATCTCTGAGTGTTTAGTCTTTTAAAAAATAAGATGCTGCATGTCTTAGGCTGGTGTCTGGTTTGTTTGATGTGGCTAATTTCTTTGTTGTGTCATAGCTCAATATGTGTCATTTTTGAAAAGCTAAATCAAATCCAAAATCCCACTGGTGGTAAGCTTCAGTGTACTTGAAATTTCAGCTTCAGTCAGTGACCATTGAACAATTCCTTACCTAATTACACATTTTTTTCTCAAAGAGGTACCTTCTCCACACTAAGAATATTTTAGATTTATTCTACTCAGGTTTTTGATAATAATAAAACCACTATTCATTAGTTTACTTCCTTAGTAGTACCAAAGACAATTTTTCTGTCAACTAGCCAGAGATCCATGCTTTTATATGAATTAGAATAATTATAAGGAAATTGGTGTACTCAGAAATAAGCTTTTAGGTTCGGTCTCTCTCACCTGTAAACTAAGATTCAAGCTGGCTTTCTGGTTCAGGCATGTCACAGTGACATGGAGGAGACTGATATTTCTCATGAACTCCTTTGGTCTTAGTGAGAATCTAGCTTGCTGGAAATTACCCTCTGCCATCTTCTTATCTTCAACACAGTATTTTATTTTCCCATCTTTTAACTGTTTTTTGTTTGTTGAATTTGTCAGTGCTTTAGCTTAAGAATTAACATATTTACGTACAGCAAAGCACGGTGAGGTCTTCAAGAGCCATTGTAATAGACAGTGAAAGAGAAACTAGTCTTCAAATAAGCTACCTAAGGTGGTGGGTGCTACTTGCTTCAACTCAAAAAGGAAGTTATCACAGCAAAGAATCCTAGAAAATGAAATAAAATTAAGATCATACAGACTTTTATTATAAAGGACCCTCTTTTACCCAAGGAACATGGCTTTTTGTTCTTTTCTGCTAAAAGAAGTTCAGAAGATGCCATGTTGTTCCTGTAACTTCCTAGTATACAGGGAATTCCCACTCCAGTGTGTACACTGAACTTTTTGGAAATGCTATTCAAGAAACTATAATTAAGCACACAGACTTAGAGAAAAAAAAAGAATCCCTTGAATATAGTAAGTAATAAAAAATTCTGATTTATTGGAAAACTTTAGTATTGGCATTACTTACAGCAGTGCTATCAAGGATATTGGCTTGCTAGCAAATCTTTCTGCAAAGAGAAAACCAGAAGAACTTGGTGTGGAATTGCTTATAGGTAGGCCAAAAGAAAGTAAAAAGTCTCTTTATATGGAAAATGGTTCCCTCTCTGTTTTTTAAGGCAATTGAAGAATGGTTGAAGAAGACATGAAGAAATCCAGTAGCAGTAAATGTTTTGCTTTCTCACACTCTGCAGCACTCGCCTGTGCTCACCTCTACTCAGGGATGAAGCACACTGCCCAGAATAGAGAAACAGTAGCAGCAATCACATTTTATGCAACTTTGAAGCATGAATATGTACTACTTAGAGGTACAAAAAGTTTTCAAGGACCCTTTATTTGCTTGCCCAAAATGCAGAAGTTGAAGGAAAGGAATATAGCTTCCTAGAAGGAAGTAACGGTATGGCTATATTTTAGGCTATGCAAGGTGCTGACTAAAATTAGTGCAATGACGAGGTCATTCTTCCAGCATGTCTTGCTTTCCTGAATGCTAAGAACACTGGTTACAGTGACCTTCAGAATATATATTTAAAATAATGAAGTAATGGTACACTGCCTGAGTTGCTGTATTAAAGGGTAAAAACAGGAAAAATATTTTGTGTGAGTACCTCATGTACTTCTAGCACTTGACCAAGTATGTATATTTCAAGCAGAGTTCATATAATTAAGATTCTGCCTGTGTTTGGGCTGATTTTGGCCCATCTTCATAGGGAATGAAAGTGTAAAGAATCTCTCTTTCTGCTGTACTTCTTGGAATGGATAATAAAAATCACAGATTTTGTTCCAATGTAATGTAGGATCTGCACTTTTCCTTTGTAAACCCTCTATCAGATCAAGTGTATAACAACATAAAGAGATTACAGTGTTTCTTAACAAATATTCAAAGCTTCAGATAGTTGACTGCAACTAGGCTAAAGCTTCACTTCAAAAAAGGATCTAAGCACATGAGAAATCCCAGCAAAGTCAGGGAGTTCACATATACAGCTACAACTGTACCTTGTCAAAGATTTTAGCCATGTAGGGCTTCAGTTGCAATACAGTGGTAAGTTGAAGATGCATAGTCAGATTTTAAATGCATCAGCCTTGCAAATTTGAAACCAAACACCTATGGAAGTCTTATTTCCGCAATTAACAATGTACACTGAGATAAATGTAGTAGTGTCTAATGACAGGCAATGCCTGAGATAAATATTATTACCCCATTGGGTGAGAAGCTACAAATCACTGCTTTATACAGGAACAGTATGTCCCTGCACAATGTTACTGCAAAGATATATTAGTTATAAACATATAAACAAGATGTTGCTTAATCAGCCAGTTCCAACTTCTGCTGAAAATTTTTCTTGAGCTGTACGTGGTTCGTTCTGTACAAGATAAATCCCAAGCTAACCTACTCCACAAGGCACAGTAGAATACTTTCATCAGCTTGTGTTTGTGTGTAGGTACAGCTTTCCCTGAGTTCCCAGTAGTGATTGGGGTATGGGTGTTTGTTGAAGCATTCTGTTTGGAGTACCAGCATTAAGTTAGTTGAGACAAGCTTGGAAATGAAGAGCTTAATCTTCTCCACTAGCTGCTGTGAACTTTCTTCCCCGAACAGCTGCTATATAAGGGTATAATCCAGCGGGAATGGAGCCATAAATGAAGGGAATATTGTAACTCAGGATGGAGGTACTGAATTAGCCAAGCAGGGATTTATATAGTACTGAAGACTGGGAGCCTAAGAAATGGCTCAGTTAAGAGGTATAAAGAAGTTGTGGCTTCAACCTTGTCTAAGAATACTAAAAATAACAACCTAATCAATCTAGCCTTCAATTTACTAATACCAGTTTGATAGTCTTTGGTTTGGGAACTGTATATTAGATACATATTTGGGTCTGGGACTGAACGCTAGCTCTGTGTTGTCTGTATATGAGTTCATATTGATTGCAGTGCTTTGAGAACTGGAGACAGTAGCAAAAAGACAAGCTATTTCAGAAGAGCACCAGCCTCACTCTGTAGTCTGTTCTCCATGTAGGCATTTGGCACCTACAGCTGTCATGTTAGAGATGAAAGGGGATATATCCCTTACTATTCCTTACCTGTATCTGTTTATGGATTTGCTGCTCATGAATTTTTTTAATCCCTTTCCAAACCTGCTGATGCTGTCTGCTTTCAAAACCTCCTGTGGCAGCTCATCCCAGAAATTTGCTACAGTTTGGAAAGAAACACGACTTACATTCTTACATTCTGTGTAAAGAAACCTTCTTTTATCTTTTTGAAATTGAATTCCTACTATTTTTATCAAGCAGCCCCCATTCTTGTACTGAGAATTTTGTTTGGTATTTGTCTTAAGCATTGCCACCTTGAGTTTTGTAAACATCAGTCATACCTTTTATCCCTCTGCTCTCCAAGTTGAAGTGTCCCAGGCTTTTTAGTCTCTCCTTGTAAGGCAGCTGCTTTATTGCTTTTAGCATTTGAGCTGATGTCTAACATTGCTGTGTCATCCTTGACATGCAGAGACCAGAGCAACACCCTGTTCAGGATGTGGGCACTTTCGGTTTTGTATGACACCAAAATAATACATTTGCCTTGTTCTCAATATTCTTCCCAATATCTTGTTGGCATTTTTGGCTACCATTGCATACTGAACTGATGATTTCAGTAAACTGTTGATGAACCCAGCATCTCTTTCCTAAATTGCAACTGCTGCCTCTGAGGTGACATTGTGTAGGCATGTTTAAATTATTTTTCCCAACCTTATATTCATCTAAGTGAAGATAATCTGATGTCACATTTTGCTCACTTGCTTTTGTGATGTCCTTCTGGAGTGCCTTGTTACTGCCCCTGGACAAAATTGAGTTTAGTATCATTTATAAACTCAGAGACTTTGTTAAATCCTGCCTCAAGATGCATCCAGTCCTGTTCTGTGGTTACTCTGTGCTTCACACAACAGGGAGTCTGATTCTTGGCTGGACTGCAAGCACTGTTTTAATAGTAATAAGTATTTTAGAAGATGTCTTGAAGCATGAAAGTATGGACATAATTCTCAGGCTGTATGATCTCTCTGTTCACTTACAGCACAACTTTAATGTGTTTGTGTTTCAGTCTAGCAGCTTGACTGCACCATGTGTAAACATGCCGACTCTGCTTTAAAACTAGCTTGCCTGGGGACAAACAGCAATTTAGCCATGATAATTGGGACTTTCTGTGCTCAGCTGACACCTTATGCATGTCTTTCATAGCTGTTGCAGCTGAATCTGTTAGTACTTGATCCTGTCTAGAGCAAAACTAGCTAGAAGATGTCCAGGCAGAACTGAAGAACAGACAGAACTACTGAGGAAACAAAATCTGGGTTTACAAAAATCCATTTCTTGTCTGTTCTTTAAGTCTCTGGAGGCTATTTTTGTTCCTCAACTACATCTTGATAAGGCTTTTAAGATATGCTTGATACATAATTGATAACACCAGAGGCAATGGCTGAAATACATATAATGGATAACCTAGTATTATGTGCTACATGGGCATTACTATGCAGGAATATCTAGCAGTAACAGTTACAGAAGGCAAGTAGTCTCACTTTGGTTTAGGTAAAAACAGCAGTAAAAATAATATGGGAAATGTTCCTGAAATAAAAGTTTTAATAGTTTTACCAGCACTCCACACTTAAATACCGTGTTAAATTTTAAAAAGGCCTCATGTTTTTCTATAAAGCTGTCATGACTCCCCTCATCTTTTCACAATGTTAATAGTTTGCAAACAGAATACTAAAGGCAACTGTGGATCATTGCTAATTCTGTTAACTGGATGATTAAAATGACAAGAACATCTGCAAACAACTGTTGCTAGTATTATTGCTGTGCCTGGAAGCTCTCCTATTGTTAAAGATCTGACAGTGTTTCCATTATCAAATCTCATTTTAATCCTCATTGGGTTTAAACTTGGCATTCATTTTCTCAGTCCAGGAGACAGTTTTTGGGCAGTGTTTTGAATTAACTCTATTTTAAGTACAGAAAAGTGAGAAAATCACAAAAATTTAACATTTTATGCTCTAAAAGTTTTTTAACACTCCTAAAATTATTTATATCATAAATTTATCGTATTTACTATACGTACTTCATTATTCTGAATAACAGGAGAATGTTCAGTAATGTGACCATTTGAAATGGCAAAATATGTGAAGCATGTAGACACAGGTTCTGCAAATTTTATACCTATACTTAACCTCTTAAACATGAGTACTGTGTTCTCCCCCTCCCCCCTTAGTTTAGTGGAGCTGTTCAAGTACAAAAAAATTAAATGAACATGCAAGAATTTTTGGGTTGGGCAATAAATTGCCCAGGCGCTCCTGTACAACTTCATTCTGATCTCGCTAAAGGCCACACTGTCTGCTAATATGGAATCATATGTGATGGAGGCTGATGGCAGACACTGATTTAACTTCCATAAGACCCTGATTTCACTATCTAGGTAACACGAATAAGATCACTGTTTTTACCTTCATAGCCTTTGCATGTACGATACAGACTCTCACTAGCCGTTTGTCTCCCAGCAAGGCTAATGGAAGTGACACAAGATAGAGAGTCCCTGGTGGTCCCTCTGGGGTTTCCTGCCTAAACCCCATCACTACGTGTCCTGGGTTCAGCAGTAGCAGTCATTTTTCTCCTTCTTAGTAGCTGGTGCAGTGCTGTGTTTTTGACTTTCTGCGTGGGAACAGCAGTGATAACACTGATGTTTTTAGTTGCTTCTCAGTAATGTTTAGTCTGACCAAGGACTTTCTGAGCCTCATGCTCTGCCAGGGAGGAGGGGAAGCCGGAAGGGAGCAGAGACAGGACACCT
>JANHGB010026009.1:0-34975 GCA_026283785.1 Coracopsis vasa
CATAAGCGATTGGGATGATGTGATCAAGTGCATCCTGATGAAGTCTGCTGATGATACAAAACTGACTAGGAAAGTTGATGCTTCAAAAGGGAGAGCTATCCTGCAGGAAGACCTAGATAGGCTGGAAGAGATAAAGATAGCCATCAGAGATAAAGATGTCATTATCCCAGTAAGTGCTTGTCAGGCCACATCTGGAATACTGTGGTCAGTTTTGGTCCCCACTATTCAAAAAAGATGTGGACAAGGTGAATAGGGTCTAGAGAAGGGCTACAAAGATAATCAAACCATTGGGAAGCCTGTTGAATGAAGAAAGGCTGAGGACTGGGTTTGTTCAGCCTTGAAAAAAGGAGGCTTAGCAAAGAACTTATCACCATGTTCCAGTATTTAAAGAGTGGTTACAAAATGCAGACTACCTTTTTACAAGGAGTCACATGGAAAAGATGAGGGGTAATGGGCACAAGGTACTTCTGGGAAGATTCTGGCTGGACACAAGAGGAAAAAGTTCTAACAATTAGAACAATCAGCCATTGCAATAATCTCCCCATGGAAGTGTACTCCCCAACATGGGACACATTTAAGATTCAGCTGGGCAGGGTGCTGGGAGATGACCCTAGGTCATGGTTTTGCCTAGAAAGTTTGGACCAGATTACTTTTGAAGTCCCTTCCAACTTGTTATTCTGTGATTCCATAATTGGTTTGGAGGTTGGTATGGCACAACCAGTTCTGAAACAACTTATCTAACTCTGTCTCAGCCCCTTTAATACTGGGCATCCTTGTAACCGTTTCCTGCAACTTTTCCACCTGAGGCAACAGATCATCAACCTGTGCACATCTTTAGCTGGTACTGACCTTATTTTCAGAAGAAGGGTCTGGGCACTCATTGTAACCTACCATCTGTACTGACGTCTCCTTCTTTACCAGCTCCATCTGTGTGGAAGCATCACACATCTCGGGGGCTTTTTCTGTGGAAACAATAGTTTTAACCCTGAGGTGAGTGCCCACCATGACGGCAGAGACTTACAGCCCTTTCATGGGCTCTGGGCCTAGAAGCAGGGTACACAGCCCTTCTCAATCTGTGTTTGCATGCCCTGTTTGCAGCACCCCTGACTGATAGGGCTCCCTAGGGCCATTTGGATCTCCCACAGCTGCTCCTTGCAACACTAAGTCACACCAATCTCTTTTGTGAGAGCTGCAAGGGCTTTCTGCTGTTCCTCAGGCTCCTTTGGCTCCAGGAACCCCCCTTTACACATCCATCTAGTGCTCAACCACAGAACTTACTGTTGCTGCAGCTGCATGCCTGAAGTTTGTTCTATTCAAATGGGAGAATCAAACTTTGTACCTATATGAAAAACTTCTTTTCAAAATGCTGACATTAGAAGGCTTACAAAAATCAATATTATAACATATTTTAGGAATATTGCACATTAATAATGTCCAAAGGTTGTAAGCTTCCTTTTTGAAAATAATTCCCACTACCTGAAATAAATCCAAATGAAAAAAAAAGATCATTACATGAACAGGTAAAAAAAAAAAATACAGGAACAAATTAATATTTCTAAGGCTTTTAAAGTCCCTTCTCCTCAAATCTCAGCATCAAAGGCTTAAAGGCTGTAAAGGCTTAGCATGAGATGAAAAGAGAGGTTGTCTTGCAAAGAAATATTTTTCAGAAATAAGAGCATATTTCATTTCAACCTTTTTAATAAATATAATCTCTGTGGTAGTAAAGTGTTATTTTTACTATGCTGAAATACAGAAAGTTATAGGAGATGATCCTTGACCTTCAATTTTTATTTTAATTTTTTATTTTAATAGGGGTGAGAAACAAGAGACTAGACGAGAACGAAGTAACAGGATGAAGTAATTCATCTGAGTTCATAACATCACAACAACTGGGACAATTAATTACATATTGCATTGCAACATACTTGTATTGACTTCTTGTCTAGGACAGGAACTTTTAAATAGTTGATATCTTACTATCCAACAACATCTGTGTAAATAACGTGCAGGAACAAACATTTATGTAAGAACCACAATGTCACACAACCTTGCAAGTGGCTGTATTTAAACTCATTCACCCTGTGTTTGTGATTAGGGTAGAATAAGAACTGTTTTGAAATACAGTGTGTATTTTCTATGTGCCTCAGACTAACAGAGAGCTATTTAAAGACTGGTTTAGACATCTTAAATATGCTAGTAGAGCAGTTTGACACTTTCTTCTCCACCTGTTAAGCCAGGTGCTGCAGTTCCTGGGAACCCAGATGTCCACAGCTCAGAAGGAGCTGTAAAGTTTCTGATAATGTGCTAAACAGTGACTATATGCATTAAAAAGCCAAGACTTTAATACAAGGACAATTGTATTACTTCATAAATATACACCATATATAAACATACCACGTATTGATGGAACAAAGTCTATTTTTTTAGTGTAATAACCAAACACATACATTAATAAGCATTGTTTCAAGAAATCAAAATCATTACCCATTTTGTTTTTATGGTAAGCTGTTTGGTCAGTTAATTCTGTAGTGTTCTAAAAGCAGCATACATTAGTTCTGCCTGAAGGACTAAGTCCTCATTTGCCAATGTACATATGTATGCATATGTTGATTATATATAGGAGCATATATATATTTACAAACCTCTCTCTGTGTGTATGTGTATCTAAGTGCTTATGAATTTCTGCATATGTGTATATATATGCATGTAAACATAATTTTATATATACCTAGATTCATGCATATATACATATTGGAAATATTTAAATATTCTAGTTATATGGCGAATGTAATCTTTCAGAATATCTGAGATTACACTGTGGTTCACATTGTTGGTCTTAGTCTACTATGTACTGAAGCAGCGTCCATAACTTATACACTCAAAGAACAAAGGTACTGACACCCTTGTTAGTAGCCTCATAAAAAAAAAAAAATACTTGTTCAAAAAGAATTACAAACTGAATCCAACCTGTGTAACCTTAGGCCACTGAGACATGAGCCTGGGGCACTTAGCTGTCATGTATCCCTTTACACCTCTAAATCCCCACAGTAACAGGCCATCTGCGCCTGTAATCAGATGGCCATACACATTGTTTATAAAGGGCCATTCTAATTTACAACCAACTCTATTTTAGGAGGTACCCTGGGACCAAACCTCTGATGCTTTCAGATCAGCCATCTGTCTCCACTTTTGCCAAGTTACCTCTAGGTTATGCTCCTTCCCCTTTTCAGCGTATCATCCTGTCTGTTGCACACTCACATAGACCAAAGATCAAAAGAAAGAGCATTTGAGCAGGTAAGACAAGGAAGAATAGTCCTACAATATATGTTTACATACTGTTCTAAGCAGATATGATTTCAGTAATAGGATGTGGCAGCTTTAGACACATTCTGCTGTGGTATTTACTCCTTCTTGTGGCTCTGATTTTCAAGGGGAGAGGTGGTGATACAGGGACAGACTCTGCACTGCCTAAAAGCAACAGCACTGCCTACCTAGGTCTGCACTGTGGGTCTTCCAGGGGCTGGAGCATCTGTGTGTGGCCCTGGACATCTCTGCCCAAACCCATCACATTATCCACAAGTGGCTCTCCAAAAGAAACTACAAGCTGCAGCTACATTGAATACCTGTTGAAGAATGCTGTACCAAAGAAGCTTGACGCCAGCTTTACCAGTCTGCAAAGTGGCTTATCTTGAAGTTTACTCAGTTTACAGCAAGTTGATTGGTACACAGAAGTGTAGCCATTAGGCAAATCTGGCACTTTGGACCAACCTGCGCTTCCTTAAGTGTTCACATGTAAAGTGCCTGAACCATGCCAGGCTGCTGATTATCCCTGCTGCCTTTATGTGTGCTGATGTGTTGCAGAGGTGCAGCAAGTTTTGAACAGATAATACAGGCTAAATTACTTCCTGGAATAAGCTGAAGTGGGACCAAGGTTTCAGCAAATCTCCAAACAGCTCTAAGCATATACTCTGTCCATCAGCGCCAGCAGCCACAAGCACCAGAATCTGCTGTACCAGAAAGAATGTTAGCACTCATATTTCTGGGGAAAACAAAACAAAAAAAAAGGCAGGAATAAAACATAGAGGTTTATGGAAGAGATAGATAGATAGATAGATAGATAGAGTATTGTGTTATTTGCAAAGAGACATGCAAAAGTTTTTCTGCCTTCCTTCAACAGACTGATAGACCATGACCATTGCAAACTAGCTCAACTGCAATCCACACAGCTATGCTGAAAATCTGTCAGTTTCCAGAGTAGCACAGTTAGCAAATTTCATGTTTGCTAAACTCACATTTGTATCAGCTGCATAGTGGAGCAACCTAAGGAAAAAAAAAATAAAATTGAAAAATACCTTTAAGAACTGCTACAGTGAGTGGATTTAGCAGTCTGAATACTATTGATAGAATGCTGTAAAAATTGAAGTCAGCATAATCACATCAATTCTGGGAGTATCTAACATTTTTATTTGAATAGCCACGCAATCTCTACAGAGAAATTCTATGGCAACATGCAATTTGTTCTGAATAAAATTTTACAAGTATTTTTGATGAAATACCAAAATTTTTGTAGTTATGTTATTATTTAGTAGTTATGTAAAATATTCAGATGAGCTTGGATTTGCTGCATATAATCCCTTCATCATCCAATTCCTGCATCGTTTTCAAACACCATATTCTTTACCATGGTGTCAGGGTATGATGAAAAGAATATAACCTGAATTGTTCTTTCAGCAATGTCTTGTACCATTTTCTTGAGAAATCTGCCTAGTATTGGTATAACTAAGGCCTCATGAATTCATGCCTTTTATATCAGCATTATTATTTTGATTATAGGCATAACTTTTTAATGGTGTTATTGTAGAAATATAACTTGCAATGAAGACAAACGTAATTCTGATATAGCTTATTTTTGGATATAGAAATGGATGTTCATTCTAGAAACAAATGCAAAGCTCAGTGAAGCTACTAGATTTGCTATCTCCCTCCCAGTTTCTACCTCATACCTTCCTGTTGAAACCAGTAGATTAGCATTGCTCTAGTCTACATATTTTCTAAATGAAATGTGTTAGCAAAGGGCTGTTATTCAAACAGTTCAGGCCTGGACAGATAGCCTTGCACACCTCCACTGTTGAGAGATGTCACCACTCAGCATAGCTTACTATTTATTGGCACTTTTCAACCAGACTTGATTAGGACTGCTAAAACGTTCCCAAAGCTTAGTACAGATCAGCCAAGTGAAGTCAGACACTGTATTTAAAATCCTTCACCAGATCTGACCATATAAAAAATACATTCTTCATTATCGTCAACATCTAAATTTCAGGCGCTTCTCACATTTCATTGCAAAATTTCTGTCCTTTAACAAGAGTTAATGAAAACAGGTTGGGTTCTTTTTTATTCTTTGAAAAAAATTTTTAAAGAATGAAACTTTTATTTACTATCATTTATCTCTTTCTTAAACATTACAGGAAAATTTGAGATTTTGCTGTAAGGATATCTCAAGGAAGTGGGAACTTATATTAAAATATGCTCCTTAAAGCAATAAATGGTTATGAAAAGTTGCACTTAATTATAATAAGTAGAACACTCTTGCTCAGCTCACTTTTGCCCTGTAGAGTTCATATGACTGCTGTAAGGGTTATATTTTCAGAATGAGATTAAAGTCAGGAGGTTTTTGTGAAATATTGGCATAATTCACATCTCAAACTGCTTCTGAATACCACAATATAATTCTCCAAAGCGTCATTTTTTTTTGTGTCAGTGAACAGTTGAGTCAGAAATGAGACTTCTCTAAACTTGGCTGCATTTAGTGTCACATTCTGTTTAAATCTGCTTAAACACTTAGATAAATACAATTTTTCTTCCATTTTCAGGAAGCTCGGATTGGAAGTGCCAAAATATTAAGATATAAGTTGTTCTTCAGGGATTTTGGCTTAAAAGTGCTATTGGCAAAGTAGAAAATATCTGAAAATCTGTTTTCATGTAATTTTTTCTCCCATTTCAGTGGCCAGAGATTCAGGAATTCAAATACTTCACATACATTTCCTATAGCTATTTAAATTGTATTATTTTAGAACCTCAAAAATAATGTTTTTGAGGTACACAAGTCCAAGTCTGAACAACATCTTGAAGAAATACTCTGGACTATCCCATTTCTACCAATTACTATATTGTCTCATGTATTAGCCTAGTTTTTATTGGTTTAGACTGTCCTCATCTCTTCTTTGTTGACAGGACTGAGGTTCAAATGTATATTTCATGTTGAAGCAAAACTCTTATTGCTTATATACTGTAATAGGTTATACATAATGAAAGGACAATCAGCTAGCTAATTCATTCCAAAGTCACTTAACAACATACCAAACACTGGGACCTGTTTTCACATATTTTTTTTTTTCAGCCACAGATCAAAACAGTAAATGGAATGCTGATTTTGTGAGTTTCTATATTGATTACTTATTCAACAGATATCTGTTATGATTATCTATTTGTCTGTCTACCAAAATTTATATATTAAAACCCCACAAAATACATATACAAATATATATAATAAGGTATACAATGTAACAGGGGTTGCTTTTTGTTCCCTTTTTAAAAATCCTCTCATTTCATTACACAAATGCTCTATCATACAAGAACACATCAACTAGCACACATTGCACAGTTCAAGTGTGCATATAAGTTAGTAATCCATATGCAAAAGTTGACAAAGTGCGAAGTATTATCTTCTATGATAAATGATGACTGTATTAGTGTTTATCCCTGAATCATAAACTCTTGCTGTCATATTCTATAATGAAAAAGCTGGAAAGTCACAGTTTATGAGAAGCAATGTGGTATGGCATACATATAAACATACTTTACCCTTTTTAAAAAATATGATTTTCTTATTTATTTTTTTCTTGCATGATTGCAATTTTGCCATACTTTTAGGTTCTGAAGCAATGATTCATGACCTTGAAATCTACGGATTAGTTCTAGCTTCAGATATCTTAAATGTTGAATGGAGGAGTATAATTTCCCTTCTTTTATGTGAACCTTTAGAAATAAAGTTATCATGTCGTCTCCTCTAACAATGGAACTGACAACTTCTTTATAAATCTTGAGATACATTATTCTTATGAGGCTGCAAAATTACCACTGAACTTGAGTAAACACAGACATGAAAGAAGGTTCATCACGGAAGCTGACCAGGATGAGATTTGGAGCAGAGCCAACTATCAACCTCCCCCCTTACATCCTGAAGATGAGCAACAGGAATCATCCATGCATTGGATTAAGGAAATAAAAAAATCAGTCAGATTTACACTACAGGCACCAAGCTCAGACTTTACAGGCTGTGACAAGAAGACCCAGCTAACAGCCATAGCATGCACAGGCTGAATTGCTCACTGACTTAAGGCAACAATGCGAGAGGCTTGCCAACAGCTGTTTGTTGCTTCCATCTATAGCTTTCATAATTTGAAGTAACTTCCTTCCATTCCACAGAAAAGCCCAAACTTGATTTCTCTTATTATAATGCATATTAGTTTAGTAATACAGACTGAGCCTCTCCAGAACATGTGTAACCTGTGGTTTTCCGAGTTTTGCAGTTTAGCTGAGTTCCAGAGAGCTTCCTCAGAGACGACAAAAGGGGGTATTCCAGATAGCAAGGCAAGCATGCTGCCAAATTTAAAATTGTTTCCCCAAAGCATGGGCAAGCTACATCTTTCTGCCAAATGACTGTATGATTAACACAAAGCAAGCAATGACTTTTTTCTCTAGACTCATACTGAAATTTATCCTTTTGTGTTTGTCTGTCAAACCACAAACCCAAACATCTGAAAATAGTCTGACAGTCATGTGAAAAACATGTCAGGAAAAAAGTATTAAACGTTTGGCCAAATTTTACAGAAAGCCTTAAAAATCCTCAGAAAATCTGAAATAAGGTGGGTATGGACAAATCTAGCATCCATCATCTTCTCATCAAAATCTGAATTTTAGCAGAACCACTTTTTTTTTTATTTTCTCTCTCTAAATTGATTAGAATGCCCTTTTTATGAAAAAAGCAAGTCAGAGAAGAAACAGAAAATACAAAACTATGTAATTTTTGCATTTTCACAGATAATAAAAAAGACAGCAGCATGTTGGCACAGTTTTCATCCTGTCACAGTCATGTTCATGTGCAGATGCACCCTTTCTTGTTATTCTGTATAATCAAAACTTTTAAAAAAGAAATTGATGGGCCTACAAATCTCTATCTCATGTTTACGCTTAATCTGAAGTTTCTTCATATACTTTATCTAATAATAACAAGACACTGCAAAGAAAATATGATTCATTTCCATTGAAGAACGACTGTTTCATTTAGAATGATTAATGTAATAGCACAGCAGCCCTGATTTAGGAGAATAAGTCACTGCTTCACAGAAACAAACAAAAAAGAGAAACAAACAAAAAAGATTAAAAACAAAATAAAAAAAAAAAAGAGAGGAAAACAGAAGAAAACAAACAAAACCAAAAAACCCTGTTATCTCAGGTCTTGTTACCCAAAAGGAAAAAAAAAGAAAAAATAAAGAAAAAAAACAACAAAAAAACCAAACCCCCCCCCCCCAAAAAGAAACACGCAAAAAACCACAAAAACCCACAAAAAACAAACAAAAAAAAACCTACAAAAAAAACCAAACCAGACTGAAAGTATTTAGACTTTGTAAAATATATCCTTTCTTCCACTCTTCTGTGATTTATTTCCCATAAGCTGTGCTCAGGTATAATACAATTTTTTGCTACTGTCTTAATAAATCAGAACTATAAGTTCATGTCAACTCTGATTTACCAAAACTCACAAACTCTTAGTTTTTGAACCTAAAGACTATGATCCTATCAGTAAAATAAATAGAATGAGGATACAGATTTAAACCCTGGGCATTTTCTTCACTCTTTAACAGTGAGCTCATGCCTCTGGCATTGTTTTAGCTTGTGTGAACTAGCACTCTTATGTTTAGGCCACTAACAGTTCCCAGTAGGCAGGATGGAAAACCCACTAAATTCTGTTGAGAAAGAGAGCTGTGATGTGCCAGTAGTCCTTAATGCTGGAGAATGAACCTCTTTTTATTTAATAATATAGATGTACCCAGTGAAGCTCTCGATGCTTACACTCTGTTTCTGGTACCATACCATCCTGGACATAAATCTAGGAGCAGACAAGCTCTTATTTCTAACCATACCAGAAATACTGTGGGGGTCATAAGTTTTACTGAACACTCAAGTCCTTATGGACCCTTAGCTTTCGCATATGCAGTTTTCTTGGGACTTAAAGAAACAGACCCAAGAAGCAGCCATAAACATAGCATTTCCCATAATCCACTCACACCTTTTCTACAGAGAAGCCTCAGTCATTGGTGTTCATGAGTGCCTGGTGGTAAATTACCCACTTAATTGCACGCTAATGCCCTGCCGTAGCTCCAGGGCCTCCACAGAAACCATGTGGAGCGGTTGCAGCCTGCAGTCATACTCAAGTTCTTGCTTTTTATTTTGTGGTTTGAATTAAAAGCAAGTCTCAGAGCCCAGAGCTGACTGAGAGATCTCTTGGAAGAATCAATTGGATTCAGTTTTCTGTATTTAATAGGGTATAAATAAGTAGCTTTAAACTTAATAATGAAACTTACCACAATAGTTAAGTTCATACATCAAATTAACAAAAATTGGGGTTGTGGTACTTTTGAAGGGTTATAATCAGCAGATACAATAAAAAAAAAGCCAAACAAATCTAAACTTAAATGGTAATAACAGCTTCATACCCTTGTTTGACTAATTTTCAGTCAAATTAGTCAAACAGGATGTTCCTCTGAACCTTTGCTTTGGTAGAAGGGTTTAGGAGGCAATTTAGGCAAAATTGCTGTGTTTTGAAGCAGTTATAAGTGTTTTTCAAATAAGCTAATATTTGGAAACTAGTTATGACTTGACATTGTCTACATCTGTTTTCCAATCGTATACTTAAGTCTTATGGTACAGTATGTAAAGAGAAGTGTAATATGCACGGTACTATACATTTTCTGTTTGATTGTAGTACTCATAATCTAAACCTCTGAGAGACACTACCTTTAATATCAGTCAGGAGTATAACTTTACAAGGTGTAAAAAAATCAAAACAAAACAACTAAACGAACAAACAAAAAAAACAACCACAAAAAAACCACAACAAAACCAAACAAATCACAGTCATTTTATTCCTAAGAGAGTCACCATAAAAAAACAAAGAAAGCTTTTCTAATGTTTCTCCCCCATCCTTTTGGTGTCAGCTGACAGTATGGATATCACATATACTGTTTTCATTTCTGTACATTGTAACCCACCTGAGAGTTCATAAAACGTATGCGTGTTCCTTGTGATTCAGTAAACTCAGTAAATGGTAGAAATATATTAAGTTTGCACATCCCTAGTAGAACTATTAGGGAATAAGAAACAATGACCGGTACAAGAAGTCAGAATTCAAGAGGGATATAAAGTAGATTTGTCATAGTAAAAGAAACCTACCAGCAGAAAATAATATAGTATTCCACTTTTTCTGGTCTCAAGGTAGCTCCCTAGGCAGCTGAAACTGCAACCACAGCTACTTTTTATTATTTTTTTATTTTTGAGTACGTATTTAAATAAACTTTGTGACAGAAAATTTCGTGACAAGTTGTGAAGCTTTGTGATAGTAAGAGTTTCAATAAACTTTTTTCCAAGTATCTGCTAGTGGCTCGAAAAACATCATGCGAAATTAAACCCATTTCATGTGTGAGATTAATTCTGGAGTCATCCAAGATTCTACATAGGGAATATAGACACAGGAAAATTTTCTTCTTGTTTAGATACCTCAAATTAGGTGAAATGGACTCTGGCTACAATGGCATATTTTTCCAGCTAGGTTTAAGAAATATAGATCCACATTAAGGACTTCTTCTAATTTTCTCTCCAAAGTGTAGCAGAGTAAACTTTTTTGCCATGTCAAAAACTCTGATCCCTTCCTGCAATACATATGGATTCTTTGATTACCCGGTTCTTTGTTCTAAGCTCAGTTCTACATGGAAGAACTTGCAATATATGAAAAAAATATTTAAGATTTATAACATTTTTTCCCGTATTACATTTTTCCATTAAAAAATAATTCTGACAAGATTTTCATATAATCCTGTGACCAGTGATTATTTCTTTGATTTTAGGCCTTTAAAAGCATTTAGCTGTAAGGAAACACTAGCTCTGGGGATTTAGGTGATTATTAGATGAGCTGACTCTCAGTCTGTTAAGTCTAATCTTTTATTTTATATCCAGAAAATTCACTGAGCCAAATTCCAAGCAGTCCCGAATGAATTTGGTGGATGTTTGATAATAATGAAGCACCATTAAAACAAATCGAATATGACATTAATGTTTTAACACTACAGAGAATTAACAGTCCCTGAACATACATCACCCCACAAAAAAAACCAGAAACCAAACCCAACCCAACAACAACCAAATCAAACAAGTAAACACACAAACAAAAAAACCCAGCAGCATTGGACTGAATTACATAATTAATAGTCTGGAGCTATTCTGCACTAATGCACTAATTTATCTCAAATTTCTGTCCATCATTGCTGATACATGCCCATATCTGTTTAAGTATATTAAGTCAGTCATCAATAGCAACTTGAAGAACTTATTAAGATCCAGGTGTTTAATCATCATTTTGGCTTACACAATTTTATGAAACCTTGAGATAAAAATACTCAGGCCTGACAGCATACTCATAAACACTTATTTACTGCTTTTTTCAAATCACTTCAGGAAAAAGTAAACATCATTAAACCCTTTGACAAGCAAGGTAAGAATGACTGGCTGAACAACAGCCAACGCATGTGAATTCCGTATCTCCAAACAAAGTAGTGCGCAATCTAGATGGCAGCAATGATGTTCCTATTTGCCTAGAAGGAGCAGTTACATGTACGCAAATTAAACTTTGGCCCAGTAATTCTGGCCCGCAACCAATTTGGATAGAAAGTGTTAAGTTTTGTATATTCACTTCCTTTGCCCAGCCCTAATCCTGGGATAATATTACCTGCGTCCCACCAGATACATCTATGCTCTTGAACAAAGGAGTCAAACCTGACCTCTTAAGTCCACACTATTTAGATATCAGCTCACTGCGTGAGGCAATTTGTGACCGCTCCAGCTTATATTCCTTAAAATACTATCATCTGGACCTTATCAGGCAATAGTTTACTTCTTAAAAGTCTCCAAATTACGGGGGGGCGGGGAGCAATGTCTCCCACTTACTCTTATAAAAGACCCCAAGTAGGTGAAGAAAAAAGGAACGAAAACAAAGGCTCACCACCCCGTGGATCCAGCGACATCTTCTCAGTCGGCGACTTAAAATCCTTTCAGTTAAAATCCTTTAAACTACAGTCATTTCAGTCTCTGTAGTCAGGGAGTTCACGGGGGTCCAGGATTAAAGCACCTTTCCATCGGGCCAGGATCTCACAGAGCCCTCCCGCAGACGCAGACTCATTCCTATGCCTGCACACGCGCCGTGAGCTGCCCTGGAACGCTCCAGGCAGTGCAGGGTCTGTGGTGAGCCCAAGGCCCGGTCACTCTGGGCCCTGAGGCGCCGCGCAGTGCAGGCAGCCGCGGTGTCTGTGGTGCTGTCTCCGGGCCCCTTGTTGCCGGGGCCCTTGATTTTCGCGGCCTCAAGGCAGACACCACAGGAAAACCATTCCCACCTTCCAGGAGCCGATCCCTGCTTTGCACCGAACCAACAACACTCTGCTCACCGTTGACAGGTGCTCAGCCTCCCTCAGCTCCTTCTCTGCTTTGAGTTGTGAGACACACACACAAAAAGGGTCCATAGTGGATGCTACACAATGACTGGTACCTTGCAACCTCTGTAATGATATGATGCTTCTTCAGAAGATAATCTCTGCAATCTCAATAGTCCCATGTTCTTTCATGTGTTTCCCAGGGGCATGTAGTGCATATTTCCAGTTTTATTCTGCCACTGTTACGGGAAACAACATAACCCTTTTTTATTTTGTACATACAGAGCCAAAGAAATAGCATAAACAGTTAGTACATAGGGAAATCCCATTAGACACAAAACACCTAGGACAAAAATATAAGGCAAATCCATTTTAGGAAAGGCTAAATCAATGTGCCAAAGATTGGACCCCAGTCTTTTATTTAATAGCATATGCATAGCCAAAGACTCCAAAACCAGAACTGCTGACTACAGAGGTGTGCTGCCATCAAGAGGGAACTTGACAAGTTGGAGAAGTGATCTGACAGGGATCTTGAAGTTCAAGAAGGGGAAGTGCAAAGGCTTGCTGCTGAGGGGGAACAACCTCACATCATAATGGTGAGTACCGAGCTGGAAAGCAGCATTGCGGGGAGCTGCTCTCTGACAAGGCTCTGTAGGTCCTACTGGACACTGAGCTGAACAGCAGCCAGAAATGTGGCCTTGCAGCAAAAAGGGCTAATAGTATCCCAAGTTGCATTAGTTCTGTTGCCAGCAGGTAAGGGAGGTGATCCTTTCCCTCTACTCAGTACTGGTAAAGCCACTTTTGGAGTACTGTGTCCAGTCCTGGGCTTCCCAGTATAAAAGAGACATGGAGAAAGTCCAATGAAGGGCCACAAAAATGAAGGGACTGGAGCAGCTCACATATGAGGAAAGGGTGAAAAAGCTGGGAGTGTTGAGCCTAGAGAAGAGAAGGCTCAGCAGAGATCTTATCAATGTATATAAATACCTGAAGGGATGGTACAAAACAGGTGGAGCCAGGCCCTTCTCATTGGTGCCCAATGACCAGACCAAAGGCAATGGGCACAAACTGAAACACAGGAGACTCCATCTGAATATCAGGAAACAGTTTTACTGTGAGGGTGACTGAACAATGGGCAAAGAAGATGTGAAATCACCCACCTTGGAGATATTTAAAAACTGTTTAGACATGGCCCTAGGCATGAAACTCTAGCTGGCCCTGCTTGAGCAGTGGGGGTGGACAAGGTGACTTTTAGAGGTACGCTTTCAAACTCAAACATTTCTGTGAATCTCATCTATTAAAACAGAACACATCATATATGTATTTTGTTTTTTCATCACATTAAAGAATGATTTTCAATGAATCTACATTTTAAACGGCAATAACCTTACAAATTCACCTACCTTGAAAAGAATTTTATTTTACAGAGTCTCAGTGTCAAATGTCTTTATTTCATGTAGCAGGTCAGAAGATTGTTGATAGACAGTGGTAGTCGAAACATACTGGCACTGTGTTGAAGCAACAATCTAAAGTCACATATAAATACTTGAATTCTAGAATTCCAAAATGAATATTTTATGGTTTGCATCCACTAATGTAGAGTAAGCCATGCTTTGCCTAGGAAGTTTGGAGCAGATGATCCTTAGGGTCTCTTCCAAGCTGGTATTCTGTGATTCTATATTAATCTGAATGACATAAATAATTTGCATAGCTTGTTGCTTAGAAAAGTCAAATCTTAGCAGTGTGGGACACCATATTTCTATGATGCTATCATGCAGATAAAATGTGATGCACTACTGTTAGCATGATCTATAGATTCAGGGTTAGTACAAATACAAATTGTATGATACATTAGGCAACCCTTTAACAAGACTCTTTAACAAGGCATGACACTGAGTGATCTCTGTTATAAAGTTTGCAGAAATAACCCAAATGTCATAAAATGTTATAAAATCAGAGGTGCCTAATATAGTGTGAAGAAGAAATGTGACCTGTTTAGCTTTTTTGATCAGCTGCCACTTTATAAATCTTTGGACAATAATACTGCAATTAGCTTTAAAGTGGTGAAGAGAGAGAGTAGGGAGGAAAATGGAGGATAAAATTATTTATTTATTTATATATGTTGCTTTGAGATGAGAATGTTCTTAGTATCAGGTTTAAGAATAACTTCTCATTAGTGATGATGAAATGTGTCAAGCACTTAATGGCTGTCTTTGAACTTTGCAATTGAGAGAGTCATACCTTTTCCTGCGTTTGACACAGAAAGCCTCTTATTCCCATTTAAGAAAGAATCAGTTACATCTTTCCTGGCTTACAAGGATATGCTGCACAGTTTTACTGAATCTTCCACATCATCTCACTGAGTCATAAAATATTTGACAGGAAGTAGCTCTGAATTTTGGCTTCTCTTTATTTTTCTCTTTCTAACCTTACAACACAGCATTTATGAAGCCTCTTTATGGCTTTTTCTTCATGTGATATGAATTAATAGTTTGTGTCTTATTTCATTTTCTTACTATTTAAATAAAAATCTGTACTGATTGATCTTTTTTTTTTTCACTTGTAATGAAGAAGCATAAAAGACTCAAATTTCTGTAAGAATACATAGAATACAAAAAAAGACAAAATGTTAACATTTCATAACCTTCGTTATTCATGACATAGAAAAGTTGATTATTCCTCTCTATTCTAAAATGCTTGGGGTATTGACAGACATTTAAAAGTACCCTCAAATTTTTATTTTCAATTAAATTATGTGGTATTTTTTCATTTTTACAGATAACCCCTTCTAAGTTTTAAAAACATTTGGGGGGGGGGGTGTCTTTGTTTAGTTTTGCTTTGATTTCCCTGCCAACCGGTGTAATTTTTTTCTTTTTTTTTTTTTTTTCTTTTTTTTTGGCTTAGAAAACTGGGAAGCCAAACAAGCAAAAGATTTTTTAAAAATCTAATTATTGTTTCTTTCCGTAGGATTTCTGAATGTGTTTAGAGGAGACCTAATCCAATTAGTGGATTCAGCTGCCAAACCAGCTAGGTTTGCCTGACTGAAAACTGATTCCACTAAGCCTTCCCGTTCTTTTTTATAAGTGCATCTGTAAGAAAGAAAATATGCTTATACAAAAAATTATTTATTTGTTTTATATATGAAAAAAGGTAAATATAAAAAAAAATAGAGTAAATTCTTGTTGGACAGGTATCAATAACATGGTTTGTCAATATAATCCTAAATTTGAAAAATATTAACAATAAAGACAACTTCAATTATACATGTCATTCTTACATATTGATTTTCCAATATGAATATTTTTATTGCTTTATTTTTATTTTTTATTTTATTAAAAAGTCAGAAATTTAAGAAACAAAAAGTATTGTTTGAACAATCAGAGGAGGCAAACTGAAAAGAATAACCCAAATTACCAATACTTTCTAGGGACGTTTTAACTGTTAACATTTAAGATACAGAAGCAGGTCTGGAATTCTTAATTCAAAATATTTAAATATTCAAATAGAATAGCTATAATAAAATTGAAATGTGTTAAGTTTATACCAGGTACTCACCATGTCATTTAGAAATCATCTTAAAATAGAACTGTAATTTGTGCTTCAGCATATAAGGGCTGAAATCTAGAGCTCACTTAGAATTTGGATTAAAGCACTTAAAAATCTAACTAAAGAAAATAACCTCTTTTTTATTTTTACTAGCAGGTTTGTTGTTTTTTTTCTCCTCTCATCCCTTCCATTGCATGTACACCACACATACACAATATGAACAGTTTTGGGTTTTTTTTTTTCTGTTATTTGTTTGGGTTTTGTTTGTGGGTTTGTTTTTTTTTTTCCCCCATGGAAAAGATTCTGCCTTTTGAATGGCTTTATCCTGCTTTGCAGAAAGGTTTTTGGGGTTTTTTGTTTTTCTTTTTTTATCAGGTTACATCAGAGAAAGGGAGGATCATGTGATCTAGTTGAAGATGTCCCTGATCATTGCAGGAGGGTTGGACTAGATGGCCTTTGAAGGTCTCTTCCAACCCAAACTATTCTATGATTCTATGTACACATGTACGCAGAGTGCATGGGCAGTCAGAGTTTAGTTACAGCTGGTGATTCAGTGCATTTAGAAATTATTTTGAATTCTATGGATCATTTTCCAAAGAAATCAAAATAGTGACATGCAGTCTTCATTTTCACATCTTATTTATTTTACAACCACTGAAATCTGATTTTTCATTGTGGCAACTGTTAACTTTAGCAACATCAGAACACATCCAGAAAGAAAAATTTCTAAACATGCCTTTAAAATATTATGGTGAAATGTAATAATGAAAAGGCATCTGAAACCATAAAGGTCAGAGCTTAACAAAGTACTGAATTTGGCTAGTAGTTTGTTAGGAAGCATAGAGGTTAAAACCAACTATGTTGGACTCTATAATTTTAATGGATCTCTTCAAACTTGAGATATTCCATCCTGTCCTATCCTATCCTAAATGCTGAAATATTTTGTAATGATTGAAGTAGAAATGAATTGTGGCAAAATTGAAAGAAGTTATTCTCTAACATCTAGGTATGTAGCTTAAAAGTTAATTATTTGTAACTTATTAATGGAGCTATGTACTCCTGTAAATGTTGTTGCAGGCAATTAAAAAAATTATAAAAGCAAAATATGCTAGTTTGGTAAGAATTATATTTCAGTTGAGAGGCTGGTGGTATTTTTCATTCAGCTAGACTTATCATTTGACTACAGATTTATCAAAAATCTGTTATTTTAAGTGTACATAAAATTTATGATTGCTAGTATTTATTAAGCTGTTGATTTTTTAGGTTTGTTCCCTGAAAATCCAAACTCAAATGTAAAGTAGATACCAAATCTGCACAAAAATCCAGTAACAAGTAAGATGTGAGCTATTTTTACTGCTAGAATCAAAATTAATTCCAAAATCAGGCAAGCATTCTTGCACTTGCCGTTCTGCTATACAGAAATAAGATGAATGGCAGTACTTCTGACATCACCTTGAGAAAGAAGTCAGACAAGTAATCCTTTAATTTGCTTTTTATCTTCAAATTGTCTACTTTGCATATTAATTAATTAAGTATAGGTGGTGCATATACCCCACAATAAACTTATGATACCATATTCCATTAATTTAGGGTAGTTTTATTGGCATTTACACTAAAAGTGGTATTAAATCAGAAAAGTATTCAACAAGCACAGGTTTAAAATATTGTAAAGCCTAAGCAACAATCCTTATAAAATACCTTACACATTCCAAGTTATAAAACAACTTTTTCCTCTACTCAGTCAAAACACATTCCAGTCCTAGCAAATACATATATCACATTCTTGTCCCACTACTTCATTAGCAAAAAACCCAAATATTTTTTATGCCAAGAATAAAATCACTTTCCACTGTGTTAGGATTTTTTATAGGTTTTTTTTAAAAGTTACAAGCAAGATTTTTTTCTTACGTTTAAATTTACTTTTCTTACTATGAAGTTACCAGTACACACGAATGAATACATATGGTATGATCTGTCTTCACATTAGATATGGTATTTCCAAGCTACATCATTATTTTTGTCACTGGAGAGGGACACAATGCAAAAAAGAAAATTGTCATCTTCTAAATTACCAATACCATTATTTTCATACCCCAATACTTCCTGAAGACCTTTTTTGGGATACTTATAATTTGGAACAACATGGTGTTAGTTGGTGGAATATGAGAGCATAAACTTGTGTTATGGCTGTAGATGCAGAAATAAGATCATTAGCATAAAGATGCAATAAATTTCACATCAAGGGCAAATCAGCTTTCAGATAGCTGTTTTACCTGTTAAAACATTCTCCCCAGGATCCAGATTACTCAATATTCTTGACATCTAATCAAGGTTGGCCAGCATACAGCAAGCAAGCCTGAGTGAAATACATATCCCAGCAATATTTTAGCTTAACACTATCTTCTGCTACCTTCAGCTTTTCAATTGCTCAGCTTTTCTAGGTTACAGGCAGTATTTGATCATTTTCAGCATATTTCCATATTATTTTTTTCTTTTTTTAAATACTTTCATGGTAAATTAAATAATGTATAGCATTACATCCAACCAAAATATCAAAGATAGAGCACCACCTGTCAAGAAATAGTAATTGTAAAAAACAAAATGAAAGAAACTCTCTTACACTGTATGAAAATAAATGTCTTTGAACTAAAATAAAAAAGGAAGAAAAGACAGACAATACGAGTTTCATAATCACCAGGTAAAAGACACTGTGACTCTTACCACATAAAAACTCCAGATCACAGCAGGAACTAGAAACCAAGCTAAAGGTTCATTGAGGAAGATGGTTGTGTTTTACCTAGAACTAATGTTTCACAGGTACACTATTCATTTTCAAGTTTTTTCATCACAAGGTGCCTCATAACCTTGAAGACCATGGGCATGTCTGTAGTAGGCAGTGGTGCATAGTGATGAGACTTTTGAGAGGGTGGTCTTATTATGTTTATACAGTGCAGCATGGTGTGAGGGTGATAACACAGTTCACTCAGCCTATTCTGCTTCTAACTCTAGAAGTACTGGTAGCATTGCTTTTAGGATATCTGCATTAGGTAAATGCATCTCTCTATTCTTTCTCTGGGTTTTCACTGAAGACTGCAGCCTTTGTAACTTTAAATTTCCTAAGATATTGGGTACAGCTTGGCTGTATTTTGCTCACTCTCAGACCTGAGAAGACATTCCTTCTTCCTCATTTCCTTTTCCTTCTTCAGAACAAATCTATAGAGAAAAAGGAACTTGTGCACCATTATTGCTTTCTTAGGTCAGTATTCTGGGTCAATATATGTGACAGTGATAGCAATGGTCAACTAAACAGTCAGACTGTAGGGAGAATAAATTTTCATTGTGCTAACAATATTTTGGTAGCACTGAAATGGTAAGCAGAGACAGATGAGTCCATCATTATTCACCAGAATTTTGCCTTAAGTTTAACATCTTAATTTTCCACATGAGAATTTCTTCTTTATCAGTCTTAAGGTGTTTCAAAAAAAATTTTATACTCCAAAATATGCCTACAGAAGAAAAAAACAGTAGAAATTTTCTGCTGCTTCTCCAAAGCTCATAAAAATTATGATCAAAATTATTCTCAATATTTTTTTGACAGAAAAAGTAAATTAAAACTTGTATCTGTTCAAGAAGGCTAGAAGATAGCTAAACCCCATTTTGTTAACAAAAGAACTTCACCTAAAGTTATAACCTAGTTTAATTTCTTTTAAATACGAAGAAGGTGCTTCCTGAGCAAAAGCTCCTTTCTGTTTTCACTTTTGTTCTCCAGTTCAAAAGCATTAGATATACTGAACTTAGAACTTCCTCTTGAAGAGTTTGATTTATCTTAAATGTATTTTACTTAAAGAAGTTAAAGATGATGCATAGTGTAAATACTTAAATTTCACTTACAAATTAAGTTATGATTTCATTATACTACATCTTTCCAATACAAACATCTACTGTAAGGCTCTTCAAATTCCCCATTTTTTTAGTCAGCAGAAAGGGAGATCAGGGTAGGAAACAGGCATTTAAGATGTAAAAAGTGCAGAACTGTCTGTCTTGAAGCTAAGCCCACAGTACTAATTTCTATCTTAATATGTTTTTGTAAGAATGTATGCCTTCACACTCTATAACCAGCCTTGTGCAAATTTTTATATATGTTAAATCTGAGATGACTTGACTTTGAATCTAAAAATGTTGAAATTACATATTCTTTTATTTTCATATGTGTTTTGATCCAGTCAATAATGCAGTACCTGATTTCTGTAAAAAGCAGGTAATAAAAAACCAAAACCAAACAAACAAAAAAAAAACCTTCCAAAAAAAACCCAATCAAACCCAAACCAACCAACTAACCAAACAAAACACCAAATTCCCTCCAGAAATATAAAAAAAATCCTAGACAAGTGATCTCTTGTTTTATAGCTAAGAGCCATACCACACAGCTATAGCCAAATCTTCCTGAATCATTCAGAAATGCCAGTACTTTGCTATTAGGAACCATTATTGTGGCTGTAGACAGCAGTTGATATCTTCAGACTTCATTGTATGTTTAGCTTTACACCAAGTCATGCTGAAAACGTTTTAATTTGGCTATGTGGAAGATAAAGGTGAAAAAATGTTAACTCCTCTGCTCATAAACAATATCCCAGCTGTTATCCCACTGATGTTCTAAGTATTTTCATGTAAATTTATGTTTAGATTTTGAATGACAGGAAAAATCTTCACAAATGGCATAGGTCTGTTATTTTCCTCACCTTGTTTAAGGTAAGATCTTAGTTCCAGACAGAAAACAGTTTAATTACTCTGGAAAGAAGATGTATATTTGCATGTGATTTAAAACATATCAGCAAGCACTGGTGTACTGAAGTGCAGAGCATCATATTTCTTGAAAGCCTTACAGTTAGTCCATTCAGGGAGTAGATCTCTCAGTTATATCTCTGTTGAGATAGTACCAAAGTTTTATCTTTTTGGTATTTTATCATTTAATGGAATCTGTCACCCAGAGTTAAGTATTTAGGATCCCTGGACAAATCATACTTCCTAGTGATTAAAGGCAGTAACCAGAAAAACTAAGTTGATAAGCCATGACATCACCTTAAGTAGTGGAGGAGAGTCTGGAGGAAAAAGAATGGGAGATATTCTTGCGATTCAGCCTTCCTTCCTTGCCACCCTTCAGGACTTAGATGTCATATTCTGTGCAACCTTCTCCTAGTTCAGGACTTGTACCAGGATAATGAAATAATTTCCAGTGCCATCTGAGGATACTGTGTGGAACCCAGTAGACCTACAAGGTAGAAGCACATAGGACCTGTAAGAAGCGTACTGGCAGTAAGAGGTAGGAGGAGTAATCTATGGAATCTACAAGGGCAGTAGGCATCAGGTTTGGGCAAATGAATTTTCCTTTCAATGATGAAGCAGAGATTCAGGCACAGATTGTGATCACCTACATCTTTTAAATGACCATTAAATTAACAGGACTGAGCAGCAACACAGATTTAGGTAAATGGCAGTCAGGTAGCGCAATTTACCCTTGTTCTTAATGACAGTGTATGCCGGTAAAATAACATTTCTGATGGCATTCCTTGCCATGAGACAAGCTGGCGCAGACTGGAAACATCTATGCTATGAAATTCTTGAATCTTCCCTACAAAGGAGACAACATGCAAACTGTTTCTTGTGTGTAATTCCTTTGAACCTTCTAAGTCTCAAACCATGCCCAGCATTTGTTTGAAAGAATGATGGTTGGCATGAGGTAAAAAAATCTAGTATTATAAAAAATGGCATTCCAGTTCCTAAGAACATATCCTGCTGCTACTACTACTACTAAATGATTATGACAATGATAATAATAATATATTAGCAATATTAATGTACAAATATTAATAATTATGTGTTTATTTCCATTTTCTAGTTTGGATGACACCTTGTAGTCTAAAAATTTGAATTGGATTAAAGATATATTACATGACTAAGTTAAAAATGACATTAGCAGTATTACTGTAGAAAAACTTAGCTCATCTCAAAAAGGAAACATAAGGAACTGCTTGAACTTAGACAGAAAATTCTGTCTCATTTCCCAAAAAGGTAGATTAGTACCATTAAAGCATTGTTTTGCCAGCAAGTGTTCATAGGTATTTGCTAAGTTGGCCTAAAATATGAAAAAAAAAAAAAAAAAAAAAGATCATTGCTTTTACAAGCAGTGGCTCAAGGCAATTGCCTGTAAATTTGTTTTTTTTTCAAACCTACCTCTGCATTTTTCAGAAGGTTCACTTGTACCCTAACATCTGCATCCTATCTGTATTCTGATTCAATCAGTTTTAAAGTAAGGTTTTGGGAGGTTACTTTCACCCATGTTGAGCAACAGTTTAAAGGCCTGACTTTTCTGACTGGGAGACAACTGACAAAAAGGTTATGCAGCAGATGCTACACATGGTAGCAGCACAAGCAGTGTCAATCCAAAGACACTAAATAACAAAATATTCTAATCCAGAAATGACAGATTCAAGGTCAACTCCTCCTGCAGTGGCAAACCCAGTGTGAGACTGTAGCTCAGAGGAATTATGAGAGAGTTTGGTCCTCAGTAGACCTCTTAAATCAAGCAAATAACTGAAAGATTTTTGTGCAACAAATATGCATGGTTAGATTATAGTGATCTCTCCTACGTTTCCCCTTCTCCCTGTGACTGAGAAATGGTGCAAAACAAAAATCACTTTTGGCTTTCAATATTTTCTCCTTAGCAAAATTTAGTTTTCAGTCAGAAAATATTTGAAATAAAATTTTTGTAGCTGATCCAAAAGTAAAACCTATATAATCTCAGGATACTTCCATGATCTTAGGAATTTCCTTCACTACTATATGCTTCCCCCCCTTCCCCTCCCCCGTATCTATAGGATAGGAAACATGGTCCCCTTCCTCCAGGAATCTAATATTGAAAAACATGAAAAGTACTGTATAAGCAATAAATATTCTTAGACCAATATTGCATTACGTGATCAGTGCAAAACAGCGTGAAAAAAAGAGGATCTATATTGTCATTTTTGTAATTTATACTTAGGCATCAATGTGTTCTGTAAGTCTTTAAAAATTGCCATATTTCTGTTCTGCAGTTATGTCAGTTAGTAAATTTAATTAGAAATTAACAACATTCTGAATAATTTACTATAAATAAATGAATTTTGCTTTTTGGTTAAAAAATGTTACTTTTACTGGAAGTACAAGAACTATTATTATTATTAATGCTACTTCTTAAATACATATAATAACATGTTTTGGCTTATGAAAGATGTGAATTTGCTTGGGATTTTATATTAACCATCTGTGTTTCTTTTTTTTTTTTCCCTGTCACTTCTTGTTCTATCAGTGTGTCTAATTGCCATGCTTGTTACATATTATTATTGATCAGCTAACTACATTAGCTAATATAACTTTATGACATATTCCACAAATACTTGCAAACACTTGTTCTACAGATTGTACCGTCTGCACCTTCTTTTGGCCTTTTTAAACTTTTATTTGTTTTCCCAGAAGGGGTCAATTGCAGAAGGACGTGAAGATGCAGCAGCTAGAATTGCGTGTTGTATTTACATGTACATCTGAGCTAGGTACCTTTGTTTCTGAGATCAACAGGGACAGGTAAGATCTTCTAGGATATTGCTCTTTTAATGATGAAATTTAGAATAAGCCACATGAAACATGCCTTAAATGTTTCCATAGCTTTACACAGAATATAATGAGGAACCATTTCAGATATAAACACCTAGTTGCACAGGGTGAACTTTAAGGTATTATGGATGTATTATGTATGGTATTATTACCTTTTCTTACTAGTTAAGACAGGTACTGCTTTCTGCTATGTCTTTATTTTCTTTCATAATTCAGGCACATTATACAGAGTAGATTCTAGCAGGAGTGTGAATTACATAGATTAATAGTATGAAAATTCTATTCAGTTTACATATATGCCAGGTTTTTTTAAAAAAGGAAATAATTGCATAGATCTAGGCAGTTCTGCTGGCAATAACATTGTTAAAGAAAGCCTTAATTCAATTAGAATGTTCACTGTGTCCTGGTTTCGGCCAGGATAGAGTTAATTTTCTTTCTAGCAGCTTGTGCAGTGCTGAGAATAATGCCAATAACACACCAATATTTTTAGTTGTTGCTAAGTAGCGCTTACCCTGATCAAGGACTTTTCAGTCTCTCATGCTGTGCCAGTGAAGAGGGGCACAAGAAACTGGGAGGGAGCAGAGACAGAACACATGACCCAGACTAGCCAAAGGGGTATTCTATAACACAGCACTTCATGCCCAGTATATAAACTTGGGGGAGTCACCTAGAAGGAAGCAATCACTGCTGGGGTCGGGCTGGGTATAGGTCAGCAGGTGGTGAGCAATTGTATTGTGCATCACTCTTGTTTCTGTGTTTATTGTTTTTTTCCTTCCCCTTTTAGTTTTATAGTCTCTTGTTATTTCTTATCACTATTATTTGTAGTATTATATTATACTTTAATTATTTAACTATGATTCATTAGTTGATGAATGACATCATATCAACTATTTAGTTAACGCTCAGATTTTACATTCTTTTGATTCTCCTCCCCATCCCGCCTAGGGAGGGGGAATTGTGGTGGCTGCGTTGTACTTAGTTATCAGCTGGGTTTAAGCTATGACAACTATTAGACTTCCATTTTGTTACCTAAGATAGAATCCATTGCAAAATAATTTCTTCCTATTAGAAAATACATGTTGGAAAGCGCTGGAATTACAGAGATTTTTTCTTATTACTTCAGCTACTGTTGAAAGTAAGAGGATCTAGCATTTTTCAGTAGTATATGGAGCTTTACCCCTACACAGACCAAAAATTTTTGTGATCAGCTCTTTATGACAGGAAATAAAAAGTTATCTTCAATACTTTTGATCAGATGATATTTGCAAGGAATTAACAGCAAGAGGCAATTTAGTTCTAGTGGGGTAAGTAAGAGAATAAATAGAATTTAATATTCCTTGATTTTGTTACTTTCCTCTAAGTGTGCAGCTCTGTATGAGTTTTCCTTACATTAATTATTATGCATAGTTATTGGAAATATGGCCACAGTGGCCATCTATCCCAAGATTTTGCTCAGCAGAAGTAGATAGCAATAGATACACAGGAAATGGAAATAGCAAACTTTACAACCCAGGTGGAGTAAGCAGCATTGAGACTTCTGTGTTCACTTCTTTAACAAGAAGGAATGATTGCTAATTCTGAATTCAATGTCTCCGTACTATTCATGATTTTACAGATCTCTCATACATGTCTTTGCTTGCTCCCAAGAGTACGTTATTACTCTTGGGACAAAAACTTTCATATTACTTACTGTACCAAATGATAAATTTCTGTCATTGAATTTTTCACTATGGAGTAAAGTAAGAACTTGGTTCTTCCGAGTTTAACTTTGTTTAGTTAAAAAATGCATCCCTTCCTTTTCTGGAGAACATTGCCTTTGATCTCCAGTCCTTCATCCACTCTCCATTTTCATTGTGTTTCCCATATAAATTCTTCCTTTAGTATTTCAGTTGTAGGCCCCAGTTGTAGGTGAAAAAAGAAAAAGGGAGAAGACACTGGAAAAAGCAGATCTTACAAATTAAACTGTTGAGGATTTTTTTCACTAAAAATATATATTTGGGATTTCTAAAATCATCCAGTCAAGAAAAAAGATCGCTGACAAAAGAAACGCCAACAACGCATCTTGAAGGTGAGCTAGATGGATAGAATGATAGAAGAAAATCCTCCCAGTGACTCTATCCTTCCCCAACATACACTTTTCCCATCTTGCTCTCCAAACAGCTTCATTAACCCTACAAGGCAGGAATAAAGTGGGAAAAGCTCAGTTCCTGAAATGTGTGAAACTGTCTCACCTATTTGTAGATGCCATGAGGCAGAATATAATACATTTACAGTAGAGTCCTCAACAGAGTATGCAATCAAGATACTTAAAATCTTTCATACAGCAAACCATTCCTAATCAAGTAAAGTTGCATAAATCATTTTCGTGACTCTGTTCTATGGAAAAAACGGAAAATTATTTTATTGCAATTGATTGACCTTGTGCTAGAGTGTCACAAAGAATAGATCTTCATTTCTAGACCATGGGTAAAGAACATTCTCATGAACAATCAAGAAAGCAAAAGAAAACAATGAAAAGGAGGCAACAAATTGGTAGATTATAATGATACTTGAGAAATTTAAACAGTAAGTATGCATAAATGAATAACAAGGATCAAGTATCACAGAGCATTTCAATAAGGATAATAGTATGTACAAATTAGGAAAGATGGTTCTGTTAAGAGCAGATGAAAATCTTATGTCAAAAGAAAGAAAAGCATCATAATCCAATCACTTTTCATTTAGCCTAACAAATTCAAAAATGCACGTGTTCAATTCAGCATTCCTTTTGTTTTGTAAGAGTAGGATGAAAGTATCACTGTGTATCACTGCATAATTTTCATTATTTTGCATGAGAATAATAATATCAATATTTGACTTCCATTGGGGAAGAAATGGTTCAACATTTAAATATTAACACAAGCAGTATGAAAATAAACTACAGAAATCATACACAAAGTAATACTTTGTGTATGAAAAGATATGTATAGAAGAAGCAGGTTGTATTACTTCTCCTGATAATAACCACTGTCTGGAATCTTATAGTGTAATTTTTGAGAGAACACTGCATATTTAAGGTAACTTCTATATTTAGATAATTAGGGAGTACTTTCAGAGGTACTTCTCAAGACAGTCTGTTATTTCTGTACATTTTGCAAAACTATAGCTATGAAATGACAATGTTTCCAGGTGGCTTTCCAGATTTGGCTTTTCCAGCTGATACGATTTGTACTTTGGTAAAGGTTCAGTTCTATTTTAAAATAAAATAAATAATAAACTAGGTGGAATGCTATAGATCAGCTTCCACCTGGTACATTAGTGGAAGGTACAAGGAAAATGGTGAGTGTCCTTATCCAGCAACAGGATGAGTTTGCAAATATCAGTGTATGAATTCCTACTGACGCAAATAAATTAACTCACAATAATAATGAACTCCAGGTTTTGCCCTTTCTTTCACAAATGTATAACAAGAAAAAAAAAAAAAGGATATTAACAAAAGTGTAATTTGAATTCAGACACAGAAATGTGTGACGTATTTAGACAACGAAATATGCAAAACGTAACTAACTTTTGCAAGGCCATGAATTTCATATTGGCTCAAACAAGCTAATTGATTGAAATAGTCTAAATCACTACTATAAAAATACAGCCATCATTTTGCTAGAAAATCCAAAGAGAAACTGAAAATAAAGGGTGATGATATGGCTTTTTTTTTCTTTGTCAAAGTATTGAAATAACTTCTGATGTAAAGATACTGTGTTACTTACCTAAATAAATGAAAGTTCTTACAGATATAGACTATCAGAGAAAGTTTATTGAATCCATTTACACAGATAATGCAATAGTTTTCCAATAAACAAGACACCATGTTTCAATTCTTTCTGCTCAGATGACAAATCAAGAGTGTGATCAATTAACAACAGACTTCAGTTGCGCAAGCAATATCAATAAATGTTGATTGCAACATACATATTTTTTTTCTTTCCTATTACATTGGCTTTATTTTCCTTCCTATGCTTTCCTTTTGGAATAAAAGTAAACTTGCTGATGTATTTTTCTGCATTCTTATTTTATTAACCATGTTTCATAATGATGTAATTTACCTTCAGTCAATTTGAAAATCTAGAAGTAGTATGACTAATGATAAAAATGTTGACCATAAGGTATATACTGTTAAGTACAATTTGAGAAATTAATTATGTAATAAGAAGAAAATAATAAATCAGTAAGTGCTAAGTAAGTAAACTTTTGGCATACTGATTTAGACAAGACTTAAGTTTTATTGCTAGAAAAGTATCTATACTATGCGTACCTGTATCCATTATCAAGGTTACAGTGAACATGGTGAAGATGATGGACTGTGTTGGTAAAGAAATAGTATATAAATCCAGGAAGGTGTTATAAATATGATTGTATACTGCAGTATTTATATGTCCTATTGAGTAGTGTATATAATGCTGCTTATCATACCAAAGCAAGAAATACAGTAGCTATGCTTGAAAGTGACAGGTATTAAAGATTTATAAGAGGCTGAAGAAACTGATTCTGTTTTGATAGACAAAATGTCCTAAATGGAGTTATTAAGATTATGAAGTGCAATGATGAAAAAGATCCCAATAACTTTTGAATAACACTGAAATGCATCTATATAGAAATATATATATTTATAATATATATTACACTGAATGTGATGATTTTACTATCTACCGACTCCAGACAGCCTCATCTCTGCTGCTTTACACTGTTTCAATCTTAGCAGCCTTATAAACTTTGCTGAGCTATTGATCCACATTGGCCTAAACCAAAAACTAATAAATTTAGCTGTCTCCTCTGTTAAAATAAAGCCTTGCATTTGGATCTATTTCATTAGATGCTTTTCCTTTTTTTGCTTCTATCAGTATATTTTCTATGTAGTGATACCTTATAAGAAGCCAGAAGAGCAATATATGGAATTAGCAATTCCTTTAATGTTGTCGAAGTAGAATTTAGCAACATTACCATAACTTTATTTGTATGGTGAAAAAGATAATGGCATCAGATAAATACAGAATATATAATTAACATCCAATAGATCATAGATATAAATAATATTTGATTAGATCATAGTTTCAAAATAACATTAGAAATATATATACATACACATGCAGGTACTGTAAAAGGTTTCATTAACATTGAAATAAATCACATTCTACATGGGGGAATCTGAGATAAAATATTATATTTCAGAAGTTTTATTTAGGTTTATGCGTGAAATTCTTTGTTTTTACAGTAGAGCTGTTCATGGAGTGAAAATTGAGAGGTTCAGAAAATTGTACTTCTGAATATCTGGTCTAAAGGGTTATTAAAGCACACAGTAAACTAGCCCTCATCTAATAACTAGCTGTATAAGTTTCTGTTTCAGGGTTCCTTTATTTTAAGCTCTCTCATCAGAATTTTAAGACTTTGGGATTTCTTATTTAATGTTGAGCATTTTGGAACTTTCTTAATATGTATATTTACAGTGCTATATAACAAAATTATAAATTACTTAAGGGAATATGAAATGCCTATTTTAGAAAGTTTCATGTATTTTTAACTGTAAAATGAGACCCTTTTTTTGTGTGTATCTCACAACTCAGAGAAGGAGCTGAAGGAGGCTGAGCAGCTGTCGGTGATGAGTAGCGTGTTGTTGGTCAGGGGTAAAGCAGGGATCGGCTCCTGGGAGGTGGGAATGGTTTTCTTGTGGTGTCTGCCCTGAGGCCGTGAAAATCAACGGCCCCGGCAGCACACTGACCGGCGACAGCAGCACACACACTGCGGCGACTGTTAGGGCACAACATGAACTGGTTCTGGGGCTCACCATATACCCCAGAGAATGAGTATTCACCTGTGAGAGGGGTCCTATGAAAAAGCAATGAACCGGACTGCAGCTGTGTGGTGTGCGCCCCTGCATCCCCGAACCCGTTGGGATCACTCACTGAAAGGTCTACAAGGACTGAAATTTCTACAGCTGAAAGTATTTCAACTCGCTGACAGAGACGACGTCGTTGGATCCACAGAATTACGAGCCTGCTTCTCTTTTGTTTTCTTTCTTTCCTTTCTCCTTTTCTCCTTCTACCATGTATCTCTTTTAAGAATAAGAACTTGCCAAGACTTTTGTTCCTCCTGACACGGTTTTAGGGAAGTTTACAATAAAATTAATGTTTGTTTCATGTTTTGGTCTCTGAAGGGCCTGTGGTGTCTCCAGCGAACCGCGCAGTGCAGTAAAAGATCAGCTCCCCCC
This sequence comes from Coracopsis vasa, assembly GCA_026283785.1. Taxonomy (NCBI): domain Eukaryota; kingdom Metazoa; phylum Chordata; class Aves; order Psittaciformes; family Psittacidae; genus Coracopsis; species Coracopsis vasa. The sequence continues at coordinate 30,193 of JANHGB010026009.1, forward strand.
TTACCCACCGAGCAAGACGGTGCAACCTTCTGGACTGCTTATGCCCTGCTGTGCCATCCTTCTATCAGATAGGGGGTGATTAAATTCCGCCATGAGGATCAGGGCCTGTGAACATGAGGCTACTCCTGTCTGCCTGTATAGGGTCTCATCCATTTGTTCTTTATGGTCAGGTGTCCTGTAGCAGACACACACACTTCAGTGTGTGCCCTGCTCTCCTATAATATCTGCAACCATTTCCAGATGCAGCTTGACCCACATCTCTCTTTGGCAATGGTACCAGGGAACTAAACTGGGAGATCTGTGAGAATAGTCCATTTTTGAGTAAAATTAATGTACTGGGTAAAGGAAGAAAAGGGTAGCCTAAAACTTACTGAGGAGTATTTAAAGCAAAAGAGGTAACTATTATGGTATAGTTTTCTTCTTGTCAAATGAGAGTTTTCAGATTGTTCAGTTGTTTGGGTGAATTTATCTGGGAAACAAAAAATTGAGATCTGTAAACAATTTTCAGAGGCAGAAAGATCATTCAACTCTCAGCTACCACTAACAAGTTTCTGAAATATATATGAATTCTCTAAGGCCTAATTTTGGACTCCTTATGTACTAACGTCTATCTTTATTTTCTTGTTTTCTTACCTGTTACTTTGGAGTCAAATGGTAAGTAACCTTACTATAAATCAATGAATATACCTGAAGACTGTCATTTTTTAATTAAAAATCAGTAAAAGGTAGTAATTGGTATGTTGTGGTAGGTGCTTGAAATAATCCTAGCTACTCCTCTGCTATATTTAAATGTAGCAAAAGAGAACTTTTTTGTTTAAAATGTCCTGTAATAAACTTATGAAGGACTTTTTTTTTTTATTTTTTTTTTTTTAGTTTTACAGATCCTTCTATAGTATAAACACTTTCTATCCATAGAGCACCTTTTTCCTAGATCCATACCTTTGCCTGCTTACCGACTGCTGTTATCAGGGTCATTGCCATAGAGTAAGAGGGTTTTGCCCTTTATTGCCTAATCTAGAAAGAGGTTTCAGGGTGTAAAAGCCTTTCCATAGAAAGAAGACACTTCACCAGAAGGTACATCAGGAGAAACTACTGTAATGTATGTTACTTTAAGTCTTATTATTGCAATGAATTTCTCTTTAGCTTCCCAAGTGAGTGTTTTATTCCTGAATATTCCTCTCAGTCCTTTTTTATTCAGAGAACAGCAGAAGTGAATGAGTAAGTCAACTGAAGATCCTAAACTGACAGGCTTAGTCACTGATGCTAACCTTCATGAACACTATAGATTCCTGTTTAAATAACAGCTCCTTAAGGAGACATAAGCCGAAGTTATGATCCCTCTTGGAAGGACTATTTACTACAGACTTTGGATCAGGAGAGTATTTTTTTCAGTGCTTGGGAATGTCTCATGCAATACTGTTAGCTTAGACCGATAAAAAAACATAAACAGATTCATCAATTTTGTTCTTGAATGTGTCAACCTGTGTTGCTAAATATAGGCTTTAAAATATGTATACAGAAAGGAAATTAATTACTACAGTACCCTTTGCTTTGGATGGGCTTTTTTGGAGGGGTTTTGGGGTTTTTTTTGTTGGTTTGGTATGGCGTTTTTATCAGAAATTTTTCTATATACAGAATATTTAGACTGGTGTGCCCATGTAGAGATCATGTGTCTAGCTTTCAGACAGTCATTTTTGAAAGTCTTGCCTATAAGTCTATTACAGATGGAGTCCATCCTCCATTCATGTTTACTTATGGATTCGCAGTTTTTTGCGCTTGTGCATTATTCTTGTCAAATATAATTGCAAGAATTTTTTTTTAATGAAAATACCATATAGATGGCTATAAACATGAGATGGCTATAAACATGCTCAGAGTTCATATTTAAAATTTTAAGCTATATTTAAACATATCAAGCAATAATCTTGAAAGTCAGCACAAGAAATTTCAGTCATGATGATATTGACTTTTAAAGAGGTAAATTGCAGCTAAGTAGTTCATCAGAGTTTGTATTTTTTTTTTTTTTCCAGTGTGAAAGAGTAGTTCCTACACACACAAGCTTTACACATTTGCCATTAATTTAGGTTTTAACAGCACTGTCAAAGTAGCTCATACAAATTTATTCATGAGTTGGAAACATAAAGCCCTGTAACTATATCTTAAGTTCAAAATATTTGCTATGGTGAAGCTATGGTAATCCATAACTGGTGTTATTACTTCTACACAAATGAACTAGACTCAGTCAGATATTACAGATATTTTTAATTAACAACCTGAGTCAATGGCTTTTTTCATCCTAGGCTATCTTTTAAATGTAGAGGGAGAGATGACATCCTTGATTCCTCTGTCAGAAAAACATGACAATGCTCTAGGACTATATTGTCTTTCTGTGAATACATGCAGAAGCCACCTGAGGTCATCTAAATGTCCTTATTTTCATCCTCTTTCCACAGAGACACTTTCAGATGATCTCATGCTCTTTTGTTCTTTTTTTTCTATATATAGATTCCTTGAAGGAGTGGCTAGATAAAACAAGAAAGCTGCCTTAATCTTTGCAATATGTTTGAATGTATGAAATAATTTCTGCCATATACATGTGATGAATAAACCAGCACATTTACAGTTCTCTACTTGTATGCAATGCTTCAGTATAAAATCTGTGTCTTAGTAAGTACTGGCTTAGATGCTTCTTTTAGAGCATTTTTTTTACAGTAATTAAAATTTATTACAGAATGTATAAAAATCCATGGCATTACAATAACATTGTGTATTTTGATAAATCATTCGCATGTCTCATTTGCTAAAGTTAGGAACATGCTGGATAGCATGGTTTTGATAGAATTTGTATTAAGACAACTCTGCTAATTTTAACAGGATTTATTTCAGGTTTATATTAGAGAAGAAAATTGATCAACACAATAATTATGATATTTCCTAGTACAGGAATAAGAATAATGAAGAAAGGAATTTGTGATAATTATGTAAACTCTATTTTGATCAAGTAACTTGGTCCATTATGAGCAAAAAGGCAGAATAGGATTAAGACACCCTACACTTAAGTGAATTAATAAAATAAAATGTACAAGTATAATTCATAGCTATTGATTTTAAAGTTAAGTGAGTTATTACACATTATGTGAAACATTTGAGCAGAATTTTTGCAACACAGCATGCTGAGAAAACTAGTTAATGAACTTAGGACTCACTTAAAAACTTTAGAACTTTTATGAAGTTTTGAATGCATAGTGACACATCCTAAAATTAATTACAATAATCAAATGACTCAGCCAAACTCACTGCAAAATTTCCAATATACATAATTTTAAAATCTAGCCATAACAGTGGGGAAAAAAAAAAAAAAAAAAAAGGAGTTTGAGCTCTTGGGTTTTGGGTATAGCCAGAGAACAAAAATAAAAAAGTTTTAAGTAACTAATTTTTATACTTACTAAACATTTCTTCCGAAGAGCTTCACTTTTTGCAACAAGGTTGAAAAGTCACCTGAGAAGTGTCTATTTAGTTGAATGCAGACTGACGTACTTGCTTTCCCAGTATTTTCCTTTGGTATTGCAAAGACAAAGGAGGAGAAATGCATGAGGCTGTGCACTGAACTTCATGCCATGGAGGTTAGAGATTTGAAAAATGTGAGAAATCCAGCATCAGCCAAGTGTGTAGGTTTTACCTGTCTTGTATTAAACTACCTCAGGGTATTATTTATGAAATCAGACACTCTGCTTCACATAATGGAATGTTATGAATGGTAAGTATTTGCTGTTTTAACTGCCAGACATACCTAGTGTCTCACACTAAAGATAGTTTTGATAGCTATAATAAGAACAGTGAAAGAAGTTGATTTTTTTCAATAATAAATTGAATGTTTCCACTTAAGACTACCTTAAATTTATCAATGGCCTTAAAAAGATAGATCTGTAATGCCTGTGCTGCAAAGCTTTCCTATTCAATACAAAGGTTATGATGACAATAAAAGGTATAAGCATACAGACAGCAAGGACTGGTGAGGCAAGTTGCTCTCTCCGTGAGTTCCTGTTAGCACAAAATCTTAGTGTGAGGGTCACCACGCTCCTGTATGAAGGAGTATAAGTTTTGAAAGGACCTTCTGGAAGACTTTTGGAAGGAATGAGCACAGAAGAAATGAGCATTGTGCCGTATGTCATGAAAAAATGGTGAAAAGGCTAGATAACATAATCTGAACCACAGAGAGGGAGTCTGCCAGGAATCTGCAGGAAGAAGAGGAAATGAAGGAGAGTTACATCCAGCAAAATTTCCTCAGGCAAAGGAGTTTGTACAGTGACATTTTGTATCCCAGCACATATAATTTAACTCTATTATGAGAGCCTGTAGTTAATAGAAAATAATTCTTATGCAAGGTAAAAAACTCCACATTTTTTTCATAAATCTGAAGATAAAAGACATTCCTAGAGTATGCAGGACTCAATCAGATATGTAAAGTTTGTTATAAAGAGGCCCACATTTTCCAGTTTGTCAGTGGTGCAGAAGACACAATGCAAGTAATAGCAGCAGCCCTGATCGGAGATGTAGTATGTTTTTGTCCTGGGTTCAGCAGTAACAGTCATTTTTCTCCTTCGTAGTAGCTGGTACAGTGCTGTGTTTTTGACTTTCGGCCCGTGAACAGCACTGATAACACCCATGTTTTTAGTTACTGCTCAAATGTTTAGTCTGACCAAGGACTTTCTGAGCCTCATGCTCTTCCAGGGAGGAGGGGAAGCCAGGAGGAAGCAGAGACAGGACACCCGAGCCAAACTAG